>JAVIWB010001272.1:0-208105 GCA_031893035.1 Dermolepida albohirtum | reverse complement strand
AAACAAATGAAAATTGCCCACTTGTTGCACACTATATATTTTTACTACCACACTTTATAATCATAAAATATATAAACGAATATTTTATTTACTTGAGAAATATGGCATATCGTTCGACACGAATTGTAATTCCTAAAATACAAAACCAAGGTACATAACAAAGTGATACAACAGTGCCCAGAATATTTATTTGCATACATCTGTAACTGTTTCGTTGTGACTGGGAAATTGTCTACTTTGCAAATGGTAATTGATGCGAAAAAGCTTACACTCTATAGTGGTACTATAAAAATATATTTATTGAAGTAACGATACAACCAATTCAAAGCTTGTAAAAAATAAAGTTGTAGCAACATGTTTACGTGGAACAGTCAAATAAAATCTGTGTTCGTAAGTATTCTTGCGTGTATATATTCTAAACACAAGGTCTATTGGGCATCGCGAACATGATACACAGAAACGCTGAATAGTTTGCCGAAAGTACATACATATGTCACAGTGTAACTACATGTACTGAGAAATTGAAATTAAATATTAACACGTTGTGTTGTTAGCTTACACTCTATAGTGGTAGTATAAAAATATATTTATTGAAGCAACGATACAACCAATTCAAAGCTTGTAAAAAATAAAGTTGTAGCAACATGTTTACGTGGAACAGTCAAATAAAATCTGTGTTCGTAGGTATTCTTGCGTGTATATATTCTAAACACAAGGTCTAGTGGGCATCGCGAACATGATACACAGAAACGATGAATAGTATGCCGAAAGTACATATGGTATGTCACAGTGTAACTACATGTACTGAGAAATTGAAACTAAATATTAACATGTTGTGTTGTTTGCCTAGGTAAATACTTGATCGTCAGAGATGAAATTAGATTCTACTTACGAGGGAGCGTTTTTATATTCGCGGAATGGGGGACAAGGGGTGGAAATAAAAAAACCAAATTATTTTTCTTTTTCAATATATTCACCTGCAAGACGGATACATTTTTCACATCTTTCAATTAATTTATTTATACCCTCATAAAAAAATGATTTCTCTTTATCTGCAAAATACGCCGAAACTGCCTCCTTGACTTCATCATCGGCAGTAAATTTTTTACCCCGCAGCTCTTTTTTCATTTCGGAAACAAGTAATAATCACTCGGGGCCAGGTCTGGGCTGTAGGCTGGGTGATTCACAATTTCGAAGCCCACCTTATGCAGGGCAGTTAACGCAACGCGGCTCTTGTGGACGGGCGCGTTGTCGTGCAAAAGCAGAACACCTTTTGTCAATTTTCCCCGTCTTTTCTCTTTAATGGCTTCTCTTAGTCGCTCTAATATTGAAGCGTAATATTCTCCGGTTATAGAAACACCTTTATCTTTATAATCAATCAACAATATTCCTTCCGAGTCCCAAAATACCGTTGCCATGAGTTTTCCAGCTGATTGTGACACTTTAAATTTCTTGGGAGGTGCTGTGCTCTTTTTATGCCACTGCATGGAGTCTTGTTGGACTCAGGTTCATAATGATGAACCCAAGTTTCGTCTCCAGTAACAATTCCACTCAATACACCATCCTTGTCTTCATTACAGAGGTCCAAAAATGCACGAGAACACTCTACGCGCTGTTTTTGCGGCGGCGCGAGCATTCTCGGCACCCATCTTGCGCTGACCTTAGACATGCCGAGATGATCGTGTAGGATTTTAAAAATTGTTGAATCGGATACTCCAACCATTTCTGCGAGTTGTTTCTTCTTTAGTCGAGCATCTTCGAGTACAATTTGTTCAACTTTTTGGATAAGTGCTCCTGCCCTGCCCGGCCTCGGGTCGTTTTCAAGGGATTCCCTTCCTTGTTTAAATAAACTATTCCACTTGTACACCATGGTTTTTCCTTGGACAAGAGTCGCCGTAAACCAATGACATCTCATTCATTATGGTCGCGACTGATTTTCCTTGCCCGGTAAGGAACTTTATAACGGCACGATATTCGATTTTTTCCATATTTCACTTTTCACTCCTGATTATGTTACTTTGTTGACGATAGCTCAAAGACTAACTGTCTAATAACAATGAAACTTCGTATTTATACTAATCATGAGTCGCTACACAGGCCACGGCCCCAATGCGCCTACTCACCCCTCTACAACCCGCTCATTCCGCGAATATAAAAACGCTCCCTCGTATTTCTTTGACTTATTAAAAGTTGAAAAGGCCTTTACATTACAGGTATTCTGTAGTAATTTAAACTAGTTGCTCAAATTACATTTAATTCCAACATTTTACAATTTTCAAAAATTTATTTAAACGTTGAAAACAAATGACGAAATCGTGCATATTATTCTTAACACTTTTCAACACTTAATTGAATTGCATGCTTGAGAAAGTGAGAGAATAGGAAAGCTGGGTTGGTAGAAATTGTCTAATTGGGAAAAAGAGATTAGTAGGAATTATGCGGGCGTTATATGTATGGCGAATATAGATACACATTAATACAAAACACAACAAATGAAATAAGAGAGCTGGAGTTAAAAAGGCGAATAACAAACTTTGGGATTAGTGTAAACGAAACGATGCGAATTGGATTTATTCATACTTTTGAGAGAATTTGGACTGGAAACGCAGAAAGTAAAGTATAGGAATACACACACACACACGCGTGCGCACACGCACGCACACACATACGCACGCATTCGCACGCACACACGCACGCACGCGCTAACTCCCACGCGCGCACACCCCCACGCCCACGCGCTCACGCTCACACGCACACGCATACACGCGCACGCGCAAATTTATCAGCAATATATTCTTCTATCATATAATCCTCCCTAAGAGACGACCATGTATACACAAAATAGAAAGCAGACACACATGGTATTAATCAAAATAAAATTTAAAAAAATTATCCTCATATCAAAACACTTAACAAACAGACATTTCCTTGCTTCAACGATGTGTAGAAATAAAAAACATCCAGAATATGGAAAATAATAATAATCACCTACAAAAAAAAATTTATATATGTGACACATTTTTGGACAATATTTGGGGGATGTTTGGAGTTTAATTAGGCAGGTAATTATTAACAAAGAAAACATTTTTTAATTGTAATTTAATTGTATATTGTATATTTAGCAAGAGCTTGTTTGTAGATATAATATTGGATAAATAACAAAATTCTGAAGAAGGCAGTATATATTGGGTCTGGGAAAAAGTTCGTGGCGTTTTTTCAGTAAAATTCAACTGGTTCCCGCATGGCGCGTGGACGAATTCATTTAAACCGAATATGCTCCATTATTATCGACAATGTTTCGCCATTTTTTTGGTAGATCCATGATCCCATCGGTGAAAAACTTCTGTGGTTTCTGGTCGAAAAACTGAATCAAGTAGTTTTCACAGGCTTCTTTTGAAACCAACTTAATTCCATTGAGAGAGTTCTGCAGAGATCGAAACAGATGATAGTCAGAGGGTGCTATATCCGGACTGTAAGGTGGGTGCATCAAAACTTCCCAACCAAACTCTCTCAATTTTTGACGGGTCATCAAAGAAGTGTGTGGTCGGGCGTTGTCATGATGGAAGACAACACCTTTCCTATTAATCAATTCGGGCCGTTTTCTTTCAATCGCCTGGCGTAATCTCTCTAGTTGTGCACAGTAGAGTTGAGAATCAATCGTCTGACCAGTTGGAAGTAGCTCGTAGTGGACGATTCTCCTCCAGTCCCACCATACACACAGCATCACTTTTTTTGGCGTCAATGTTGGCTTAGCGAACGCTTGTGACGGCTCACCATCCTTTATCCACGATCTTTTACGCTTCCGATTATCGTACGTAATCCATTTTTCATCTCCGGTTATTAAACGTTTCAGGAACGGCTCGATTTCATTCCGTTTCAGCAGCGCATCGCAGATGTTAATTCGGTCCATCATGTTTTTCACGCTCAACTCATGAGGAACCCATACGTCAAGCTTTTTTTTGTAACCAGCTTTGTGTAAATGGTTCAAAACAGTTTTGTGGTCAATGCCTAGCTCCATGCCAATATCGACACTGCTGATATGCTTATCTTGTTGGACTTTTTCAAGAATTTCATCAGATTTTTCAGTGATTGGACGACCGGAGCGTGACTCATCTTTCACATTGAAATTTCCAGAACGAAAGCGAGCGAACCATTTCCGCGCAACAGATTTCGATAAAGTACCTTCACCGTACACAGCACAAATTTTATCACAAGCCTGCGCAGCGTTCTTCCCCTTATCATAATAATATTGCAGAATATAGCGAAATTTCTCATTATTCTTCTCCATTTTCAAGTGCGAATAACTTTCCAACCACTGCACCGATTACAATATTTCTACGCTCAAACTAACGTTCGGAAGGTCATCTAAAAAACGAGCCGTCGGTGGTGTCGCTGTGACTTGTTGTTCTTTAGTTATCGGCAACCAATGCCATCTATCGGGAAAAACGCCACGAACTTTTTCCCAGACCCAATATATATTGCTGAAACGTAAAGAAATTAAATAATTTCTCAATAAACGGTGCCGCAAAAAAACACAAAAAAACGGCTAGGGGGGGACATACTACTGAATATACACATATATATATATATATATATATATATATATATAAAATTTGTTAAAGGTGCTCTTGTCGACCGTGTATATGATAATCCAAAATAATAATGTTAGTCGGGTATTCGGTCACTATTAGGAAAATTAAAAACGAGTCCTTTGTTTTATACTCAATATTTCGCTGTAACTTAAAACTTCATCAGGAGTTCTGAAACAATACCATGTACACTATATTGATCATATTACTAATTGTTATCTTTTTTTCTTACAAAAAACTTAAAACTGGATTAATTTGAAAATCATTAAATGTGATTTGCCATTCTTACTATATACTACATACAAAACCGTAAACTATTATACTATTGCGTTAATTGTTAGTGATAGGTAAAGTTAAGAGCATGTTCCCCAAATGACTTGCATCTCAAACTAAACTATTTTCCGTGTAAAATCCTAAAAAAAAGAAACCTTTTTTTATTCTTTTCTCGAAAAGTGCTAGGCTTTAGAAGAACAAATATACGAGGTGCAAACAAAAAACAAAAATATATGAATGTCATAAAGAATTAATCTGTGTGACACTTGACTTACATTCTATTAGATTGCAATAGATTGTACTTAACTGGTTGTAACTGGTTGATATCAGATTTATAATTTATGGTGGTTGGATTTTTACAAATGTGAGCCATTTCCAAGAATATTTTTCTCTTGTAGTTGTTTTCTGTTTCTAAAATGACGGGATTGCTAAAATCAAAATTGTGATCATTATTGTTGGCATGTGTGGCCAGGGCACACGAGTTCTTGCCTAGTTTGCAATCACTTATGTACTGAGTCACCCTTTGTTTTATTGATTGCGATGTGTGACCTATGTAACATCAACAGCAGTCTTTGCAAGATAGTCTATACACTACATTAGACATTGACCACAAGGGAATTTTATCTCTGACTTTTGTAAAGATATCTTTAATTTTTTTGACATTATATTTTACTATTGTGCTAGAGATATTGGTGCTATTTAATATTTTAATTAACTAATTAGTCAATGGCTCAACATATGGTAACTTCTTGTACTTACTTTCTGAATGTAACTCATCATCTTGCGGTCCATCATAGAAATTGTTCTTTTTATCAAGTGTTTCAATAGAGGTTTAGGATAACCGTTGTTGATGAAAATTTTGAATAAATGGTTCAAGTTATATATATATATATATATATATATATATATATATATATATATATACATATATAGAATTGCGAAATTTCGAAATCGTGACAAATTTACGCCGCATTGGCTAACATATGGAATTCGTTACAGATAAACACTAGCAATCGCCATTTCCAGTCCTAAAATAAAAACAGTAGTACGAAAATAAGTCAATACCGATAGATACATTTGTAAAATTTTAAAAGTTTTCAATAAAGTAAACACCAATTAAAATTGATCCATTTTAAATTATATATATTTTATTTGACAATTGCTTTTCAGAATGAATTGTTTCGAGAAGTTCCATTAATAGTAATTAAGGTTACAATCAATATATAATAAGGAAACCAGAGCGAATCTCGGTCTTCCTTTTTTTAATCTATTTATTGTTATAAATTTCAGGTAAATAAAACACATATAATGGAGAAACCTTAAAATTAAGTGACTATAAACTATTCCTGAAAGACAGGCATTATATTTACACAAAACTACTAGCGAAACGAGAAGTTATAAACGATCTTGTGTAATATGCCAAATATTTAACGTGTATATACATATATTTACAAATGTATATGAATATATAAAACCCTCTTGCTTACTTCTTATCTTCCAGTTTTTATTTTTTTAAACTAAAAGAACTGAATTCAGTGGATTTTAGTAGTTTGAGTAGCGTTTCTTACTTAGTAGTAGTAAAAAATGTATGGATGAGATTCTACAAAAGGTAGTGAAACAGTCAAAGGAATCCTTTTTATAAGCCCATAAATTAGAAAATAATTATTTTCTAATTTCTGCTATAACAGCACTTCAAATTTAGAAGACTGTCTCTAAACTATAAACGTACTATTTCACTCTAGTGCCGTTAAATTTTTAAAAAATGGTAAATTGAAGTTTCACATCAAATTCAAACATCAAAAAGTGTAGAGTCGAATAATTTATACAAGATTCAATGTCAACAAGTATCGTACGATGCCTCCAACAATTTCTTTAATTTCAGACTGAGTACATAAAAATGTCACTCATTCTACATTAAATTTAATAATAATTTTAAAATAGCTTAAATATCATAGTGTATTTATTACTCAAATTTTAAAATTACTTTTATTTATGTGAAAAAGATCAGAAAAGGGACCAATTAGGAAAATAATACAAAGAATTTGTGTCATAAGTAGATAAGCCGGATTTCTACTTCTCGACAGTGCATATCGTCGAATAAGGGTGTGTTTTATAGTGTCTTATAAATAAGGTATTGTAGGGTAGGAAAAAATTTTGCTCGCGAACACAATTTTATTTAATTCGTTCGTTTTAAAATTTGTGCTCGCGAGTTTTATTATTAAACTCGCGAGCACAAACTCAACTCGTGAGCAGAATGGGAAAAAATTCTGCTCGCGAGCACAATTTTTTTTAATTCGTTCGTTTTAAAGTTTGTGCTCGCGCGTTTTATTATTAAACTCGCGAGCACAAACTGAACTCGTGGGCAGAGTGGGAAAAAATTCTGCTCGCGAGCACAATTTTATTTAATTCGTTCGTTTTAAAATTTGTGCTCGCGAGTTTTATTATTTAACTCGCGAGCACAAACTCAACTCGTAAGAATAGTTCTTTTTAATATAGAAAATATAACTCGCTCGAATTGAATTCGTTCGCGAGCGAGTTTAATTCGAGCACTCTCCGTACTCTGGTATTGTGTCATTAAGGCGGGTGTGCATATGTATGTATATACACATATCTATTGTCTAGTTTCATCGTGACTCAATGAATGTATTTATTGCGTCTGTTTAGGTGACAATGTGACAGTCTGTTTATAAATTATAACTTTTGAAAAGGTATTTATTGTTGCTTTCTTCCTTAGCATTACTTATGTATATATTATTTTATTTGACCTACTACGAAGTGACGAAGATGTGGAGTCTAATGCGAAGGCGAAATTGACGTCTGTGAGTCATAAGCAAATCTGGGATATTTTTCCCGCAGGCCAGGATAGTAACAAGACGAGTGTGCGAACAAACAGGCGATCATGCGAAGCATACGTTAATTATATCACTTATGTTTTGTTTTATAAATAACACACTCATATTATTCACAGCTGCTGTTGCGTAAAGCAAAATGTATAAGACTGATAAAATGTTTGCAGCATGACGTAAATTTCCGCATTCGTCTCGAAGAGCAACGTACGCCGTCCTTAAAAGATGTTCTTATATTTAGAAAATGAGCGCTAGACATCTACGGATGTAATACACGTATAATTAAAGTAATCTCTAAAAATAGATAACGGACAATAATAGACGCACACACCATCACAAATTTGTCTTAATCTGGTAAAATCGAAATCTTCGTTTATAACATTCTCGAACTTTTCTACAACACATATATTATTTTATGAAACTTGTAGCACATAGCAGTGAGTGTAAACATAGTAAACATGTTCACAATTTGCATAGACTCCACTAACGATATCTCAGTGTTTTGAAATTTTTCTATTGATTCAAGTAAAGTTTTATAAATGTTGTAAATTTGTTTTAAATGGGTTTCAACAGAATTCGTTTCGGAGATTTCAAAAATATTTTATTGGTATTTGAAATTAATGTGTTCACCTCTGAATAACATTGTCGAATATGATTGTTACAAGGTGTAAAGCATGAACTTTACACGTCACATGTAAAAGTCCCTCCTACTTGTCTCTAAGGGAACGGCCTACATAACATATTTTTTCTGCACTGTCGCTCACAAACATCTGTAGTTGGTTAGTTGAAAGTTGTAATTTTGTTTAGAGTATCCAGCGCTACCTTCATAATTGCTTTGCCAGTGTACTTTTCTAATCTTTTGCTAGGAAATACAATGGGGAATGCCGCTTTAACAGGATTAAGATCACTCACTATAATATTCAAAATAGAATGTTTTTTCGTTCTGTCGTTTCGTCGACACAAAACCACTACTGTTTGTTTATCTTTTACTATAGCTTTGATCATGTTTTCGATATCGTTACGCACAGTTGACATATGGCTCTCCGGGATGGTAGTTTTCAGTTAGGATTGTATTTATTTCAGAAGTTATGAAACGGTCGCCTATCGAGTAGATGAAAACACAAACGATTATCATGACCAGTAAATCAAACATAAATTTTGTTTTTGGTCCACGTTATTTTTCTCATTTTAGTGTTATATACTCTTTATATGGGTTTTATAACAAATGCATCCCAGTACATCAACGGTTACCGCAAACTTCACAGTATATCTTAGCATCATTATAATATAAAACGGGAAATTCATCAATAAATTTTCACAATGCGTTAATCAAGGGTCTTGTTTTCTTTTACGCACGTCCGTCATACATACGTTTCGCCTTTTAAAAAGACCTGCTCAGTATTAACTTGTAATTCTACACTTAATCTGCTTTATTACACTGGTGAACGTGCTGAATACTCAGCATGAGTCTGGCCCGCGGAAAGACATCCTAACTCTGGTCATAAGACACTCACGGTACTGTCCTAATAAGGCCTTAAATTGGCGTTTGGTTCGTTGGGTTCTAAACCGGGCTCATGCAAACAAATCAATCTAATGACACGTTTTTAAATGGGCTGAATTATTCTTTACTTAGGATATTGGGAGTAGTTACTTATTTCGTTTAAATTTTACGCATTTCTTAGCTGCTCCAATAAAGTTTTATTTCTTCTATTTGTAAAAGACAAATACGGTGTGAGACATAAAGAGAGAGTAGGATAATCTCTCTTTGTATTAGGCTAACTATGCACCTTAACATTTACAATAATTCTTCATATCAGAAGTGATGTGAACTGAATATTATAAAATTTAATGTATGGAATAAAATATAATTGGGAAAATAACGTAAAGTGAATATTAAGCATAAGTATTCGTTATAATTAATGAATAATAAAAACCTATGTATCTACTTTTAATGAAGACATGTAATTTCTAATTTTTTAATGAAGACATTTAATTTTTTTTGTATGTTATATATACACTTCTACTTTTGTTAACAGATACAACTAATTCTATTAGATAAAATGTAAGATTGGATTCCTTAAAGGTTTGAAAGATACGAAAATTGTATTAAGATTTAACTATAAATAAAACAACGTATTTACTTTAACAAATGTGAGTATTTATATATAATACTCTTCTTCTCATATCTTTAAAATTTTTGACGCTGGTGGTAATAAATAATAACATTTCATCATAATACCAGAAATAAAAATTAATCTAAAATAGGCAACATTATTATTTAAATAATGACATTGCAGTTATTACAAGTATAAATGCGTAACATTTATATGTAATTTTAAATAGTAATCTTATTACTTTTTTCTAGGTCAAAAGATGGTGAAGCTTTTGAATCAGATTTACGTCGTCATGTGCAGACAGACAGAAATTCAGTTCAACTTGTGCTAGATAACCTACGGAAAGACGATTCTGGAATATATACTGTCAGCGCCAGATCCCCTACAGGCACAGCTTCTAGGGATTTGGAGTTGAGAGTCTCTGGTCAGGATGGTGACGTTGATCAACCGCCAGCATTTTTACGACGATTAAATGACCTATCTGTAAAAATAGGAACAAGAACACGATTCTTAGTAGAAATCAAAAGTTGTTCCGAAGAAACAGTACGTTTTAAAATTTTTAATATTCTGGTTGCCTTTAGCTGCTTTTATTAAACCCAGATGAATTTAACTAAAATAGCCGATATCTATTTTATTAATTTCAAACAAAATTAAGCTTACAATTTCTTTTTAACAAAGTTTAAATAATTAATAATGTTTCTTTAACAAAAGTATCACTCTCTGTAATTCGATGTTAGTCTTTTGCTCCAGTCCAAATAAGCTGTAGATCTAACTATATTAAAATTTGGCAAATGTACTTATGTTTGTATACCTTAATTTATATGTGTTTTTTATATAAAAGTGATATCAGGTTTCAAGTATTTATTAAAGGAATATTCATTTGTGTCTAGTTAGTTGATTGAGAATTTAGTGGAAAATTATTGGCTTATTACACGAGGGTTTCGTATTTGAGTTTGCATCTGAAAGGTTTCTTTATTGCTTCACGAGCCCAACGTAATAATAATCCATGGCCTGCCAGTGACCCTTGCAATTAGTGGTAAACTGTTAGGAGGATGTGAAGGCATGGATTATTATTATTTTATTTAATATTTATTACTGAACATTATCTGGCTAAATTTATATTTTAATTTATCTAGTGAACAAAGACATACTTTAGTTATATGAATTTGCACTTAAACACTTAAAAATATTAAATATTTTAAAAAGTTATGAGACCTATTTTTACCAAATATTTTTACACTATGCGACAAGAAAAAACAAATCACTCAGTGAAGTATATATTTTTAAACTAAATTTTGAATAAATGTTTAGTTTGTTGAGAATAATAAATGATTAAATGATCATTGAAAAATTCGTACCCTTTATAAAGAAAATTTAGTAATGCGTTTCTGCTCCACATAAACGAATACATACTACTATTTACCTGGATATGCTTTTAATACAATGATTTATGGAGTCTTGTCGAAGTTCACTCTAAGCGACTTATGAAGTATCATTAACTATTGCAAGTTCATTGGAGGAAGCATACTAACTCTTCGACCTGTCATATTTCAGACATGTTCTATGGGCAATAGGTCTGGAGACCTCGCAGCCAGATTAAGAATATAGATGTTGGTCTCTTCCAATGTGACAGTTCCAACATGAGGACGGACATTATCTTGCTAAAATGCGGCATTATTTAGCGCTTGAATATAGTGGAGCGAATAGTTCCACTCTCTTTATAAATAAACAATAAACAATCCGTACAATTTTGGAATAATTTGTTTTCATCATAAAAAAACCGTATCAGATTTTTTTTAGGACCTTGTTGATGCTGGAATGTCCTCCAGTCGCACTACTATGATATTCACAGACTATTTCCGAAACTATTACCCTGAGTATAACTATTTGCTTGACCTGCATCATTCCATTAACGTTTTCAAAACGCCATCTTTAACGAGCGTTTCGCCTTGTAATCTCATTCCATTCTAGTTTTCCTAATCATCTCTCACGTTCGGTCAATTCTAGACGTGGGCGATGTTATGCATCGATTCTTGAATTGACCAGACTTGCCGCAATTCCAGCACACAGGTTTGTGTCAGTTTTTCAATGGAGCTTAAGATTTTATATATCTTATACTTTTGCGTGCGCAGCAAGCGTTCAATGTTGTTTCTATTGTTCAGTTAACTGTTTCAATTTTCTTAGCCATTTATCTATTTTCTGACTTACTTCTGTTTGTTGACCTTCCATTTTTTTTTCTTACTAATATTGGCCTGTCCACTTTCCATTTTTCCATTTACTGGCTAATAATTGCTTGTTCACTTGCAAGTTTCTTCAGCTGATATTATTTGTCCGCTTTTCATTTTGAATATAAAAAATTGGGCATAACTGATGTTTTATGTTCAACTATAGGATTCTCTTTCGCTAGTTCTCCACTTTTGCCACTTTTATTTGCGTTTCTTCTATCCATTGTTTCGATATTTAACACCACAATTAATGCGATAAGTTTTTTAATCGAAAATTTTAAAATTGTATAAACTTTCAATTTCTTTTAGATAGTTCTACAATTTCTTAAATCGTTATACGTTAGTATTTTTCTTACTTTGGTACTATTTCAGTGCTGGTATTAAAAACCAGAAGTTTTTGTTAATTTTTTAAACTTCTAGAAAGTTTTATCACTTTTTGAATCGCTTTACACTATTCTATTTCTTATTTTGGCACTTTGTTGCTTCAATACCAATAATGTCTCGACAACAGAAATGATTTTTTAATAATTTATTGTAATAATTTCTATTTACATACAACTCTGGTAATAAATAATTTCAAAACAGTTATTACAAATAATAATTAACAGTGATTACTAATATAATTCTTCACATATCAAAGCCAGTATCACTAATTATCTTCACGCACGATACTGGTCACTTGATGGATCGGAAATATTCTTGTTCTATAACCGACGACACTTTCTGGAAAGTTTATCGTTCCTTTGTCGAACGTCTCGAGGTTTAGGATGTGTATTATATAGTCACATATATGTATAATAACATGGACTTTCAGTTTTTGGGTTGATAGTGATTCTAAGATCAAGTCTTCCTAAACAATAATCACAAAATGTCTGTTATGTTAAATTATTAGGGGTAATAGCTTTAAATTATACAATGCAATATACCTTGATAAAGAAAGAAAAGTAGTAGATGGAATAAATCAATAAATTTAATTTGTTTTCAGATAACTTGGTACCATAATGACACATTAGTTAAAGAGGGTGAACGATATCGTTTCATAAATGAAGGAGGATTTCATTGTGTTGACGTGGCACCTGTTGTTGGTCAAGATGCAGGAACGTGGACCTGCACATCGGAAAACATGGCCGGCCATGCATCTAGTTCCTGCCATCTGAACGTACTTAGTATGATATCAGACAATAATAATATATTTTTAGATTTTATTTAGTGTTTTTCTTTTCGTTATAGTACCGAAAACTTATAAAGTTCCTGAATTCATAGAAGAACTACAAGCTCTTCTAACTGAACAAGGAACTGTGTCTCTAGAATGTAAAGTTATAGGAGTACCGACACCTATACTTCGGTGGTTTAAGGATGGGAAAGAAATTAAAGCAGGAGATGTATTCGCATTAACAGCTAATCCCGACGATCCAACGACCTTGGGAACCTATACTTGTGAAGCAATTAACTGCATGGGTAAAACATATTCTAGTTCTAGAGTGCATGTTGTTGGAAGGGGAAGTAGAGAAGGCTCTCTTAAACCAGCCGACAGGTAGAAATTTGTTTACGAACTTATTCATATTACCTTTACTATGATAAAAGTTTTAGCGAGGTGTTGACTGGACCTCCGCCGACCTTTTTGAGAGATTTAAAAGACGAAATAGTAAAAATTGGCGATCCATTAATCCTATCTTGCCAAGGTAGAAGATATGAAGGCAACGTAAAGCAGATGTAATATTTAAAATTTTAGTATCCGTACCACCATGGCCGAAATCAATAGCTTGGTATAATTCCGAAGGAAAAATAAATACTGATGATTCTGAGGGTAGGTATAAAGCAATGGCTGATGGATTAGGAGGGTACATGTTAGAAATTAAGCCAACGGAAGCCGCTGATCAAGGACAATGGAAATGCGTTGCTACAGGCGATAATGGAGCGATTTCTGTGTCTACATCTATTGTAAATATGATCAGTAAGTAATTTTATTAGATTATATCAGTAATAATTGCCTCATTTTCGAAAGGACGTTTTCTAAAGTCATAAACTAAATAGGAGTGTCTGCCTAACCTTAACGCACTACGACTTATCATTGATGGCCATAATTAAACTATGAATCCTCTAGTTCGATCGAATTTTGAAAAAAGAAACTTGAATTATAGAATAAGAAAGTGCATTTTATTATTTGTGTTTGTTGAAATAAATTTTATATTATATGATAAAGTACTTTGCAATACAATTAATTAAACCAGTAACTTTCCAATTTTGTAGTATCATTAATGTAATAGGAATCGCATAACTCTCCAAAAGTAAGCGATTCTCTTAGCTTTGGGATGAGAGACAAATCCGATGAATATGACACATGTGGAAGCATTTCGCAGCGTAGCTCCATGGAGTTTTCAGCAATAATCCAAGATCTATGTGCGAATGTATTACTGTAGCAAAAGTGCACTTTCTTTTTGGACAAATGCGGCCCTTAACCTAAATAGTACCCTCCAATTTGTCCAATAGGTAGGTGTAATACGGTTGTGGTTCTTCCTCTAGGTATACGGTATCACGCCTCTAGAATGCCAGAAAACCATAGCAATGACATTTCCAGCAGATTACTGTTTTCCTTTGGCGCGCTTTCATTTGCTACTGTCCATCTCATTATTTGGATCGCTACTTCTGGTGCGCATTTAAATCCTTTTGAAAAGTGTTCATTTGAACGCGATGATCGTCGACTTTGGGCTTTGGTTTATCAAATGCAAAGAATATACTACTTCAGTTATCCACCTTTTCTACCATCGAAAACGAAGGGAAGGAATTCTATAAAATGAAGTTTCTTCTTGATGCCCGAGGGGGTTAAATCCTGTAAAGAAAAACTACTTACATTTTTCACAAATTGTAATGAATTTTTTTACACTGCCGCTTCAAACAGGCAACTAAACTGTTTTGTGTCAGGTCGAGAATATTCCGAACTTTCTTCGTATTATTCATACGTCATTTATAAGGTTATTTAATTACTCAATCAACGATATGAACGCCGATCGCTTCCCAAATTTAGTGCTATCTGTAGCTGGAAAATTCAGCTTATCTGGAATTAACTAGAATACACGTTGGCGTAGTTATAGAGAATTTAAATGTTTTGTTTGCTTAAGCAAAAACTAATTACTACTCGTGAGGACTATAGTAGGATTGTTTAATTTTCCTGTCCAACTACCAAAATATTTCGTTATGTCAAAGCGAATAGACACTGGCTTACCGCAAATAATCAAACAAAATGAGCAGCAATCAGCCAGCATATCTCTGCTAACTTATTTTGATCTATATATAGACGTGAATACTATATGTAGCGATTAGCTAATTGGTGATTTTAAACATTTTCACAATGTATATCTTGTGCGACATGTGCATTGCTTGTGATGTAGTTAAAAAATTGACAGATTGCCTAAACATTTTTTAAAAACATATATTTATTTCTATCTTATCATTTCTTTATCGTTATTTTTTAGTTACCTTTGAATAATAGGGATGGGGGTAAAATTATCTACTGCTTTTTTAATTAGAGATATCTATATACAATTTATATTTCCGTATAAATGAATCTCTTGCAGATTCCCTTTACTTAGAACTTAAAATTTTTATTGTATCGTTTTGTTTCACAAATAACATTTCAGTATTTGCCAGTGTTGGCGAAATTTTGCTATAGTGGATTGCAAATTATTGGCACAACACGAGTCATAACACAAATTAAATATGTATGTATTTTTCCCATATATACAATATTAATGATTTACATCACTATTGAAGCTTATGTAAATATTTTTCATATACTGACGATTTTAAACTGTAAATCTGAAGATTTCTATTTGAATGGAACAAAAAGGCAACAAAATACAAGCTCAAGTATAGAATTATTTTTCTTTCCAGAGAAACTTCTGTAATCAGTCAAAGTTATTACCTTGACAGTTTTCTAGTGACTAATTTGGTGAAAAGTAGGAAGAACACTCATTATTAAAAGGATGTTTAGTGATATTTTGAATTTACTTATCCAACTTCGTGGTTAGATTAATTATCAAATACTATTGCATAGTTTAATCGTCATCTGCTGTCTGGCATATTAACAGACTTGTATTTATATAGAGGAAAAATTCAATTTGGCCTATTCCTATTACGTAAGATTAAAGCGTTTATTTTAACGTGAAATTATGTAACTTTATATTTGTCTATCGGTATAATTACAACGTTCTATTTCAACTAGTTCGATATAAGTATATTTAAATATATTCACAAAAATTGAATACTTTTATTTATCTTATTTTAGTTCCAAAACACTTCAGAAAACCTAGATTTATGGAAAGTCTAAAAGCTGTTTTAACCGAAGAGGGTCTAGTTTCGTTTGAGTGTAAAGTAGTTGGTTCGCCGACACCATTACTTAGGTGGTTCAAGGATGGACAAGAGTTAAAACCGGGTGATGTATATCAACTTACAGGGACAAATTCTTTAGGATCGTACTGTTGTATAGCGAGAAACTGTATGGGAGAAGCGGTAAGTTCTGCAGAGTTAACTATAGAGGATATACAAAACCAATTGAACGATGAAGAAAGGCAACAGTTATTATCACAAAGTCAAGCACCAAAATTTATTCAGGGACTGAAAAGTTGCGAATCAAAGGTCAACGAAAATTTCAGCTTTACAATACAAGGTAATTAGATATATTGTGTCCAATACTTTGTCAACTTATCGAATGTCATTTCTTTTTGCTCTAGTAACAGTTGCTCCAGTGCCTACATTATTATGGTATAGGGACGACCAACCAATTGAAAACGAACCCAACAAATACTTTATTAATCACGAATCTGTAGGTCTTTGTCATCTTGATATAACTCCGCTTGAATTTATGGATCAAGCTGAGTGGAAATGCGTTGCAAAAAATGATTTTGGACATTCAATAACATCTTGTTTTCTAAAATTAATAATTCCTAAACATTTCAGAAAACCCAGATTTTTAGAATGCTTAAGAGCTGTTTTATCAGAAGAAGGCGCTGTAAATTTGGAGTGTAAGGTTATAGGCGTACCCCAGCCAATACTGATATGGTATAAAGACGGACTGGAATTAAAACCAGGGGATATTCACAGAATAACATCTGGAGAGGTAATGTTGTTAATACTAAAAAAATACTGACTACCCGTCATAGTAATTAGCAAAAAATCAAGAAAAAATTTCGAGTCTAGAGAATTGGAAATTTATATGTAATCGAGAACACATCTTGATTACATTTAAGTAATTGATAGAAATAATAATTATGAACAGGACTCGAGAATTTTGGACGATAAGCAAGAAGAATCGCGAAAAATGTTAACAAGCATCAAATTATATTCATGTCAATAATAATTTATTATTGATTTGCACACAAGCTTTTGTAAACTGTTAAAAATGTACATGTTCAGTAAGGAGAAATATACTATATACATATGTACATACGTACGTACACATGTATGCATTGTAACTATTGTTCTGTAAATAAATACGTATGTTTATGGACAGTGGAGTTCATAATATCAGTATGCAAATTAAATAGCTTGAGAACACTTAAAGGAAAAAATAACTAAATTATTTAGTTCATTTAATCAATTCTAAAATTTTAATAGTTCGTTTATGAGCGCGTCTGCTGTTTGATTTCAAAAAGTTTACGCTATTCTCCAAGATTTTTTGTCGACTGTTAATATTGTGATTACTGACACTTTTGATGCTTCTTATGTTCTCTATTGTCTTAAAATACCTGATTCTGTGAAACATTTCGTTCAAATCGACACTTTATAATAATATTTATTTATTTATTTATTACATATATATATTATAAAGTTAAACCTATATAACGACAAGTAAATATATTTCATTATACCCAGGTATCGTACACATCTCAGTCACGCCTAATATTATTAAAAGAGTCAGTGCAATAAAGATTAACATGAACTACATATATTTAAAAAGGTGAGTTTATCATTAGATTAGTGTTTGGTGTCATTGAAGTGTGTATAGATGGACAGTTAGGAATATAGAAGGGTAATTTAAACAATAAGACACTGTGTAGTCGACGATTCCGTTTACTAATTTCCACAAAAATATTGACTGACGTCTTTGTCTGCGTTTAAGCACCGGTTGAAATTAATAAAATTCTAGTAAAGAATTATAATTTTATACCCCTGGCAGGCTAGTGATAATTAGCTTTAAACGAAATGTTTGTATTTCAAAATATACTGCTGATACTTTTCGGTTCTTAACTAAGGGTAAACATAATGCGATGGCCATATAATAGGTTCTTTTCTGAAACCAAAACAATGCATATACATTATTAACATTCCATTATGTCTTTGTTCAATATGTTTTTGGATAAATTTTGTTATTCAGAATTTAGTAGCTTAAGTTTTACTAGAAAAATTGCCCTAAATTTACAAATTGCTGTCTATAAAAGAGAAAAATTTAAAAGAATTATATCCTTCAAATTATTTCCACCACATTCTTTGTACTTGCTTATTCTTTGAAGCCAGCCATCAAATAAACTTCTCCACGTTTCTTCTGAAAGCTGTGTACACTAGTCATTCAATATCTAAGAAGATTTTCATCGTTGAAAAAGTTTTAATTTGTCCCTTTTGTAGTGAATTAGCGCAAAGTTGTATGGAGCAAGATCAGATTCGTAGGGTAGAACTTCTAAAGTACCTGTAAGCTGAAAGATTTAGACTATCTAAATCCATTTTCCCAATTTTGGTTTTCTTAACTGATCCTTTTTGCTTAAATACAGAGTGCTTCAAAAAGGATATACGTATTTCGAATGTTTATATTTATGGAACTTTAAGATATACGAATATGAAACTTTACGCACATATTTACGAACCTCTCAAGTTCAGATTACAGATGTTCAACATGTCCTCCATCAGCGACACGAACAATATCACATCGATACTCAAATTCCTCCCATACTCGGGCAAGCATGTCCTTCGTCACTGATGTTATGGCAGTACGGATCCGGTTCTTCAACTCTTCCAGGTTCCGTGGGAGTGGTGGCATATAAATGTTGTCTTTAACGAAACCCCACACTAAGAAGTCACAGGGTGTCAAATCCGGTGACCGCGGAGCCCAGCCGAGGTGTGCTAAGTCGCCAGCTCCATGACGACCAATCCAACGGTTCGGTAGAGTTTCATTCAGATATTCACGCACTTGGCGAATCCAGTGAGGGGGTGCCCCGTCTTGTTGAAAAATGAAGTTGTCTTCGTGCAGTCTCGGAAACAGCCAGTTTTGTAACATAGCGAGATACTGCTGACCGTTAACCGTGTTCCCATCAAAGAAGAATGAGCCGTAAACAGATGATCGGGATATCGCACAAAACACATTGATTTTAGGCGAATTTCGTACATGTTCAATGACTGCATGTAGGTTCTGTTCAAATTCGAACATTGTGTTGGTTTGTCAGACTACTAACATGGAAAGTCGCTTCATCATGAGGATGCAGAGCTTGTAACAACTGTAACTTGTACGGCTTCATAACCAACCGACGTCTCAAAACACGCCAAATTGTTGTTGTAAGCAGTTGTAATTCCCGACTGGCACGACGAGTTGATTTTGAGGGATTACGTTGGAAAGCAGTTTGAATTCGTGCAACATTTTCTTCCGAAACACGAGGGCGGCCAGGACTCTTTCCTTTACATACACATCCTGTATCTACAAACTGTCAATACCATCTGCGAATGTTCCACCCATTCGAAGGATCAATTTGGTAGCTCAACCTGAAACGTTTTTGCAGTTTAATCACGGTATTGCACTTCGCAAACTCGAGAACATAAAATGATTTCTGCTGCGGAGTAGCCATTTTACACATTCGACAGTTACCAAGAAAAACAGAAGACAAGTGACATCTATCTGCTATTAAATAAACTAGACTATGTATTCTTTTCTTCAATAGCTGAGCCGAGGTGCAGCGATCGCTAGTTTGGACAGAATAAATACGTTGTAATACGTATCTTCTTTTTGAAACAAGCGGTATATTGAATAATAATTTCATAGGTCGAACTTTTAATATAGTAAAAATTAGGGATGAAATCAAAAGATTAAAAGAACTTCTAATTTATATTAGCAGACAAAATGATTTTGTTCAAATTAGTGTATTTAAAAACTCAATGAACACTTTAATATTTGCATCATGATCAATAGTATTCTATGGCTACTTACAGAAGTCTTATGGAATTATAAATACTAAAATGTCATGTATAAATCAGAAACTATGTTGAATATATTGTTTATAGTCTAAAATCTAACTGTATTCCTTTTCTAATAGAGTAGCAAGTGCTGAAGCAGACAGCCCATTTATTTTTTCATATGATTACCTCCTAGAAAGGTTACCTTATGTACTAATACCGTAACATGCTAAATTTAAATTATTGAATTGAAATATAATTTATGAGAAAATGGATATCATATTTCATCTCATTTGCAAATAATATTTTATGATGTGTTAATATTTTGTTACAGGACGGTACTTGTTGTTTGGGTACATATACGTGCGAAGCTCGGAATTGTATGGGTGTGGTAGCAAGTTCAGCATCACTTTTAGGATTTGAGGATCAAGCCAAAACGAGAGCTGAACAGCAGAGAATGGAACTTGCGAGGGTTCCTTCTCTTTCAACTATACACGAAGAGCGTACGTCCCAGTTGTATGACACACCTCAAGCAGATTTATCTTTAACACTGAATGATCATGGTGAGGTTTCGTTTTCTTTTGATGGAAAAGAAGTATCAGTGTCCCTGTATGAAACGCCAGATATTACAGAGGAAGAAGCTATTCAAATTGTTGAAATGTATGCTGATCAATTATCTGAACATGTTACAGGTATTTTGTATCTTTTTCTAATTACATTTCTTTATATAAAGTGTTTGACACTTTTTAGAACATAATGTGGTTGAACTACCTCCACTCAGATTTACAAAAGAAACATCAACTTCTGGTAACCTTGTAGTAGAGGCTGTACTTGTGGATGTATCTGAAGACTATTTTACGTCAGCTGAAGAAGATTTGCGAACTGAAGCTGATGTAGATGACCTGTATTCGATAACAGAAGAGGCTGCAAGAAGTTTCTCACCGAATAAAGAAGCACCAAAAAGACCTCCTCGGAAAAAGAATGATTCACAGAAAAGCACTCAATCGTATTATAGCCTTTCCAAAAATGGTTCTATAGAGACTGATGCAGCCGATGAGAGCTTAGCATTGGATTCTGAATCATTTGGTGATTTCGCAAGTGCGATGAGTTCCGATAGGATACACGAGGAAGATATGGCATTCCAAGTTGCAGCTATTACAGAAACAACAAGTTTACCTGGTGATAGAGCGCGTGAATCACCAAGTACACCTCAAAATACTCATGAAATTGGTTCTGATTTGCGAGTGAATAGAGAAGAAGGTAGAACGAAAAAGAAACGAAAGAAACGAAGATCAAGTCGATCTTCCCAATCGTCAGACGAATCTTCTAAAGAATGCGTTCTGAAGGAGGGAGTACGCAAAAAGGCACAAAGTTTAGAATTAGGGACAGACATATTTTACAGAGATGTACAAGGGGAAGAAGGCGATGGTTTAATAATTGATCCTGAAGTAAATGCAATGAAAATGAGGGAGCTTCAGGCTAAAGAGACGGAAGTAATCGAAAAACTAAAGAAAACTTTATACGTAATAGAGAATGACCTTGATAAAGTACGCCAAGAACTTCTTGTGCAATCTACATTAAAGTCAACTGCGACAGCAGCAAATAGGAGTATTGAAGTTTTAAATAGTGTAACACAACCTGTAAGAGATATACAAACGTTTCTAGTAACATTAGAACAACAAAGTCCACATAAAAGTGAAATATCGATTGCTGAACTGATTGCACCTCCTATATTTGATTTACAAAAGGGACTGTCGATAGTAGAGAAATGCACTGAAACACAAGGAAAAGAACATACGCTTATCCTTAAAACTTGTTATAACATTCTAGATAAAACTGGTCCTCAAATACAAAGAGGTCTAAAATTAATAGAAAACATATCACTTCTTGAAAAAGAAATGATTCCAACAAATGCTGCTGGAAGAACAACTCCTTCTAAAATAATTCAAGAGGTGTTAACTACTCTTCAAGAAATGCAAAACGCCTTAGACAAATCATTGTTTGTGATGAATAGTAAAATGGCGTTGATGCATGCTAAACAGAAAGCACAACCTGACCAAAAGATTAAAGAAACTGATATACTTGAAACAGAAAACGATATGGATATATTACTCAAATTTGCCCAACCCGCATTTGAATTACAAGAAACGTTAACAAATGTGAAACAAATAATAATTGATAACGAGAAAGTTACATCAGAAATGAATGCTGATATTAAGGAGAAAATACAAGAGCATGTTATCGATTTGGTAAAACAAGTTATGGCTACAGAACAGCAAGTGATTAAATTAAGTGAAGCGAATATGAATCATGAATTATATTCGAATGTTTTGGAAAATGTGACTGAAACTGTAAGTAAATTAAGTAATAGTTTGGATACATTCTCGAATTTACCAATAGGCGATAAATATGAGGAAATTAATAAATTGGATATATTTGAAAATCCCGTGGAAGAAATAATAAATACATTATCAAAACTAGGAAAAAATATACCAACTTCTGAATTAATGTCGCATTCAGAACAACCAGTTACTCCTCAGGAGGTAGTTCAGGATGTCTTCGATCAGGTGAGTCAACTTATTTACGAAAATATTTCACAGACTGTCCAAACATTTTTGTATAACCTTGAAATGGCGCAAAGATCAACAACTAACACAACTGTCTTAGAAGCTTTGCGTCAAATGGCTACACTTCAAAAAGATCTTGCAGTAACTGTTAGAAAGTCTGCTGACATAAATACAGAACCTGCCATTATGGCTCTAGAAAATTTAGCTCAACCACTAGATATGATAAACAATCAGTTACTGGATGTTCCAGCTTCTACTCAAGCAGATATTTTAGACGATATGGTTGCGTGTCTTAGTATACTAGAGGACAGTATAATTTTAAACGAACGCATGGAAGAAAATGAAAATTTACTTATTCTTTTTTCTATATTAAAAGCGAGAGCTCGAGAGGTTAAAGAAAATATTTGCATTTTAATTGAACCTAACTTGTTAGAAGTACAGCAAATAACACGACCTCCATTAATACAAAACTTGTCTCAAGAAAATGTTGCTGATGACATAATTGAAGAACAAACAACTATATTACCTGTATCACCTATAGTGGAAGAGGATGCAGCTCTTTCAAAATATGAGGATTTAAAAAAATGTATAGCAACAATTCAGGATTTTCCAATTATGAGTGAGAAAGCTGAAATCGTAGTGGTCGACAAACCTATAGTAAAAGCACAAGCATTTGTTGAAGTAGTGCAAGATTTAGAAAAATATTTGGCTACGCTTCAAGAACAATCGAGTATAGAATCTACGAAAAAGATGCCATCGGAATTCTTTCAAGAAGCTTCAGTAGTCATGGAATGTGTGGAAAAGTTGAAAACGTCACCTATGTTCGAAAATACCAATGAAGAACCTGTCATTACAATAGAAGACATTGCTGAAATAAAAACTCTTAAAGGTCCACTTCGAAGGTTGAGTCAAACATTGGTATTATTAGAAAATCAACAAGAAGAACGCTTAAGTATATTTAAATATATCGAGGATACCTTAAAGGAACTGGAAATTAATTTAAGCACGTTTTATAAAGAAAATAAGGCAATGCTTTCTTTAATGGAAAATGTTTCTAATGCATTAGAGGTTCTATCACTTGAACGAAGCAATTTGGATATTTCATTAGAAGATGTGCAACTATTAGTTGGATTGAGTAATCAGCTTAGGGCAATTAATGATATAATATCTCAAAGTCAAGCTACAGAAATTACAAATATCGAAAACTTACATACGCCTATTAGAACTCTTTTGTCGGACATGAAAAAAATTAATCCAAATTCTGGATTGAAATATATTATCAATTTATTTGAGAAATTTTTGATAGATTTAGAGAATACGTCGTTATGTAAAGAAAAATCAAAAGTAGTCGAAAGTATCTGTTTATCAACTGAGAATATTATCAGAGGGATTGAAAATTTATCAGTCGAACGAAGATTAGACATAAAAGATGAAGATATGACAAATATAAGAAATTCATTCAATGATTTAAAAGCAAATATTGAATTAGTTAAAATTGACGTCGATCAGGAACAATACGTAATCTTTGTAGATTTAGAAAAGTCAGTTTCTGCTATTAAATTTTTTATCGAAAATTTAACTATATTGAAAAATACAAAAGAACATTTAACTGAATACAAAAAAATTATAAATAATATAAGCTCTTTGTCTAGAAAGTTTAATTCTTCCACCGAAGAAAAATTATGTGCTGTAATATCAAGTTGCAAAAAAGTTTATTCTGCATTGGAAAATGAACTAGATAATGAGAATACAAAAGAACTAGAACAGGTTTTGGAAGGAACTTCGTTACTTTCTCAAAAGCAAAGCACTATTGAAAGTATTTGTCTGATAACTGAAAATATAATTGAAACAGTTGAAGTACTAACGAATGAGAAAAAACTAAATGTAGAGGAAAGTGATATACAAGATATTCGAAAATCATTTATGGATTTTAAAAATAGTATCAAATTTGCTAAAGTTGATTTTGTAAAAAAATATCCGATTTACGCAGATTTGCAAAAATCTATGTCTGATGTTAAACATTGCATTGAAGATCTAAATAAAATGTCAGATAGCAATGAATTTAAAAAGGAAAAAATAGATAAATGCAAACAAAATTTAAAAGACATGAGTTCGTTAGCAAAGACATTAGATGCTTCGATTGCAAATAATTTAAATATAGTTGTTTCGAACATGGAAAAGCTATATACTGCAATTGAAGGCGATAGTCAATTTATGAAGAATGAAAAACAATCCGGAGAAAATGTGGAAAGTGCAACTTCTTGTAGAGACGTGGGGGAAATTTTCTCAAATATTGACTTAACAACTGAAGATATAATACATTCTATTCAAGATTTGGCAAATGAACAAATACTAAACATAAAAGAAAGTGGTATGAAGGACATCTTGAAATCATTTCAGGATTTCAAAAAATCTATAAAATCTGTTGATTACAATGTTGCAAGGCAAAAGAAATTGATTTACGTAGATCTACAACAATCAATTTTGGCTATTAAAGATGGCATACAAAGTTATAGCAATTCATCGGACAAAAAGGAAAATAAAGATAAAAAAATGATTGAATTTACAGAAGCCTTAAATGATATGAGTTCCTTAATAAGTCACTTCGATAGTGCAATTGGAGAAACACTGCATGCAGTAGTGTCTAATTGTGAAAAATTACATTCCACTATTGTTGAAGTTACTAGAACCGTAGTTATTAAAGAATCAGAAGAAAATTTGCAAGAAAGAAAAGAAAATATTCTTGAAAATGTTAGCTTCTTAAGTGGCAGTATAGTACCGGCTATTAAAGTATTAGTCGATGAGCGAAAGTTAAACGTAAAAGAAGATATAATAAAGAACATATACACATCATTTGAAGACTTCAAAGAAAATATTAAAATGTCTAAGGTTAATATTGACAAAGAAAAATTTGAGATTTGGAAAGACTTGGAAAGATCTGTTTGTGTTATTAAAACTTGTTTTGATAATTTGCAATCACCAACAGCGCAAACAGAAAAATTGTTGGTTGAATATAAACAAGCATTAAGTGACATAAATTCTTTATCAAATAGATTGGATTTTTCCATTGCAGAAAGATTGAATACGGTAGTATCGAGTTGTGAAGAATTTTATTCTGCTCTTGAAAATGAAATGGCAAATGAATGGAGAGAGCCTGAAGGAAAAGAACCTATATATGACAGTATTTGTAAGGTTAGTGAGAATATAATACAGACAATTAAAATTTTATCAAAAAGTCAACAACTTGACATAAAGCAAGATGAAATTCAGATTATTACAAAGCCATTTAATGATTTAATTGAAAGTATTAAAGTCGTTAGTATAGAACCAGAAAAGTATGTACATTACAAAGACTTGCAAGAATCGATTTGTTCTATTGAACATTGGCTTGAAGACCTTCACCCATCTTCGAATGAAATAGATGAAAAAGACAAAAGACAAAATAAATATGAGGAAGTTTTAACTAACATTAATTCTTTATCTAATGAACTTGATGTTACAGTTGTTGAAATAATTTATGCGGTTTCAAAAAGTTGTGAACAATTACATTCTGCGACAGAGAATAAATTTATAATAATGGAAAGTGAAAGTAAATCAAAATCTAATTTAGAAAAACCAATCTCATCGGGAGAAGAAGAATTGTGTGCAATTAGTGAAAACATAGTACTAGCCATTGACGATTTGGTAAAGATCCAACAATTAAATACAAAACCAGATGATGTCAAAAATATTCGTAAATCATTTGATGAACTAATTGAACATATGAAGTTAGTCAAAGTGGATGTTACAAAAGAGAAACAACTGACTTATCTAGACTTACAAAAATCTCTTTCGGCTATAGTACATTGTATTAGAGATATGTGTTTACAACCACATGAAGTGAAAAGTATACTGAAGAGTATAGAAAATTATAATTGTGTTTTAAGAGAGGCTATCACCTTGGTAAGTGAACTCGATGCCCCAATTACAGAAAAATTAATGTCGGTAGTGGCGGATTGTCAAAAATTAAGTTCCACTATTGAAAATAGGATTTATGTTATTGAAAATACGAAAGATATGGACGAAGCAGGAGAGTCAGCAATATCTATTGAACAGCAGGAAATTTCGGAAATACCAGAATACTTAGAAGTCGACCAATATTTAGAACTTTTACGAAATACGTTATGTGATATGGAAAATAAAGTTCTGAAAGAAGATGATACAATGTATAATGTATTGAAAGTCATACAGATTTGGTTACCCTCAATGAAAATTGCTTTAGAAGAAATTAATAGAACGGAGATTACTTCAATAACATCTGTTCAAAAAGAATTATTGGAAAACATAGTTCAGTCACTGAAGATACTCCTTAATTGTATAAATGATAGCAAAACTAATGTAGTGCGTGTAAAAGATCAATTCGAAAAACTCAAGACAACTGATATAGAGCAAGATATGCCTCTTCCAGCAATATTTAGTGCAATTATGGAAGTAATACCATCTATATATTCTGAAATTGATAATGTAATTGAAAGAGCAAATGAGGAAAAAATTAAAAATATTAAATTAATTACAAGAGTAACTGACGTAGCACAGGATATAGTAAAAAGTATTGCTTCCGTAAAATATTCTGGTATTGATAAAAATTCAGTAATCAAACTTCAACGTACTTTATATGCATTGCAAATATCAGTGAATGATTTAATAAATCAAGATTTGAGTAATATTGATCAAGAAATAATAATTTCCATAATTGAAAGTCTAGAATATACAGATCAATTTATTTTGTCAAAGACAAGCAAAGACACTAGTAATAAACTTGCATTAAAAGATGTCCTAAGTGCATTAAATAAAGTAAATGTAATTTTGGAAAGTTTACCGAATACTTCTGCAATATTTGATATAAACGAAGTAGTAAGTTCTTTTACATTTAATACTTACCTTGTTATTCATCAGTTAGACAAGGCTTACACACTACATACGAAAACTGATTTAATTGAGACCAAATTCGTAAATCCTTCAAAAGCATTGAAAGAACGCGCAAATACTCTTTCTATAAAGTCTGATGAGGAAAAGAAAGGCGAAATTTCGAATCTGAAAGTTTACTTAGAAAATATTACGAAAAATGCAGTAATGATTTTGCAAAATGCAGAAGAAAATCAATTAGATGAAAGTGAAACGAATTATTTGAGTGCTTTAGAAAATTGCATGACAGATGTATATAGCATTGTTGAAACACAAACAGCAAATATGACTGATGCAATTGCACAAATTGATAGAACTGCAGAAGTTATTGATTCTTTAACAATTACAGACTCCCCGTTTATTAATGTAACGCGATATATTAAAGAAGCTTGTAAAATAATAAGTAATGTGCTGCATGGTATCGAAAGCGATGTTAACTTACCGTTAGATCAAGAAACAAATGCATTAGAAGAAACAACAGGCTTGATTCAAGAAATAAATGTTACCGAATCTTCTGTACTTCACGACGAAGAGGACTCTCCATTAACTAAGGATCAAAAAGGTATTTCAAGAAAGGAGACGGTTTCGATGGATATAGGAGAAGCTTTAGTACAAAATACAGCACCTACTGTGATAGATCCTGTTATCGCAACAGATGT
This sequence comes from Dermolepida albohirtum, assembly GCA_031893035.1. Classification (NCBI taxonomy): domain Eukaryota; kingdom Metazoa; phylum Arthropoda; class Insecta; order Coleoptera; family Scarabaeidae; genus Dermolepida; species Dermolepida albohirtum. Next base: position 179,734 of record JAVIWB010001272.1, on the reverse strand, counting down.
ACAGCTACCCGAAGTTCATAAATGTAAGGAAGGGGAGGACGAACTTTTGGAAGAAGTACTGCCAAATTTGATACATGAAACAGTTATTTCTGAAATTGCAAAGTGCCTTCCTGAAGAAAAGGTTGATAATCAAAATGCTTCCGTCGTCCAGGAAGTTGTTATTTTGGAAAGTGAAAAATCTTTGCTATCTGCAGTAGGCGATTCTGTTGTAAGTAATGTTGATAATGTTAAATTGAAAGAAGTAGATGAAATGTTGGACTCAATAATGCAACAATTACATAATATTAAAGTTAAATTAAATACAAAAGATGATATATCTTTGAAGTCTGAGCAACGGAAAAGATTGATGAAAATACAAAAAGCTATTTGTGACATTGAAAACAACATATCAAGAGAAGAAAACCTGCCAAGTGATCCAGAAGAATATAAGATAATGAAAAAGTCTCTAGAAAACTTATTAAATTGTGTTTACGATTTTAGTGATCTGGATGAATTATCACAAGAGCAAGTTAATAATATCCAGCTTAACATCGACAGAGTTACGCAAACATGGGAAAGTAGAGCTGTAAATGTTCTATTAATTCAGTTAGTTCGTGAAATTTTATCGCAAGTCACTTGTGAACAAATTGTACCAATGCAAGACCTAAAACAGTCAGTAATTTCTTCGTTGAAATCTCTGAAAAAGTCAATTAATACTGTTGAACAACGACCATTTTCGGAAGAAAAAAAAGCTGCTATTGTGGAGATGGAGAAGTCAATAATGTCTTTGCAAAATACTGTGGAAACACAACTAATAGCAGATACAGAGAGCTTGTCATCTGAAGAACAAAATGCTGTGGTTAAGGCCGATGAAACATTAATACATATTAATATGTTTTTATTGAACTTATATGAAGACATAGAAGAAAATACAAGATCCGATGTTACTGTTGAACATGCTAAGAAATCTATTGAAGAATTACGACTAGCTGTTGTATCTGTTAAAGACCAATCTCAAATTAAAGAAGTAATGGCCCCATTTGAAGAAACTGTGAAAAATGTCGTAAATTTATTTGAAAATGTAGGCGAGGTATTTCCTGAAAGTTCTGTACCTGCAAATTTTGTAACAGTTGTACAGGAATTAATTCGATACATTGAAAACGCTGATAAATGTAATATTGAGGAGTTTAAAAACTCTGTATATGTAAATGTTGGTGAACAAATAATGGCTATACGAAATTGTTTACTAGAACTCAAATTTGTAACTTTAAAAGATGAAGAATTGCAAATTATAATCGCCGGTGAAAAATGTTTGACTGAATTTTTAAATGTACTTAAATTGGGTTCATTTGATTTAGAAAATGTCGAAGAGGTAAAATTAAACACCCTTGTTTCTAATCTAAGATCGTTTGAGGGAATACAAGAAAATAAAGAGATAAATTCTGCTATATTACACATTGCTTCTCAAATAAGGCAGGTTAATATCAATATACTTAAACTCTTAGAGAAGCCACAAGTATCAAAATCAAAACCTATTGCGGAACCTTTACAGAAATTAAAGAAAAAGGTTGAAAGTTTACAAAATTTAATTTCAGTGTTAAATGTTCAATCTGACATTAAAACTCATAAAATAGTAGTAAACGAAATGCCACGTCCGCTGACAGCATTACAATTTGTGGTTGAAAATATATTATTTGGTAAGAATGAAAAATTAATTAATGACGATTTTCATGTTCTTACAATAACTGGCGAAACTGTACAAGAGTTATACGAAATAATAGAATCAGCAAAAGATGTAACGAAACCGGAACAATTGCAAAAAATCCAAGAAACAGTTAACAAATTAAGAACTATATTAGCTAGTGTAAATCAAGAGTCACAGATAAAAGATATATTGGAGCCTCTACAAGATATTTGTAAAATGACTGAAAAAATTCTGGAAAAAGAAACCATGGTAACGAATGAATTTCTAGAGGCGCGACGCGAGTCTGTAAAACGCTTGATTAAATCATTAGATAACGTCTCCGAATTGATTAAAAAATGTATGGTTAAATCTCAACTTGAACCCGAATTACTCGTTCTGCGAGAATTAGAAAAGCCTACAAACGCAGTTGTAAGTACATTAACGAAAATACAGAATGAAAATATTACGAGCGATGATATTAAAAATATAAATTCCCTAACAAACACCGTTGAAGATGTATGCAATATTTTGCATGAAAATGATTCAATAGAAAAAATAGATAACATGCTTCAAGATCTTAAGCAAAATATTGGTAATATAATGTTAATTGAAAATGAAATTACAGAAGCAATACCATCAAGAGAAGAAACCTCTTTTACAGGAACTATTAAAGAGGAACTAAGTGAATTACACAAAGCGTTAGAATTGACACATATAGTCTTACAAAAACCTAAAACTATAGAAGACATAACACAATTGCGTGATATTAATACTCCTTTAAAAGACCTCTTGAAGTTAGTTTTAATTATAAAACGTCAGCCTCAAGGAGAATTAAAATTATTTGGTGAACTACAAAATTCATTACATGATTTACAGTTGAAATTAAATGATTGTGTGGAAGCAAAAATAGTTAAGGAGGAGATTCCCATACTAGAAAATATAGGTCGAGAATTCACTAATATTGTGAATATATCAAAAACTAAGAAAATATGTGAATTCACCATTTCAGATTTTCAATCACCACTAGATTCTCTGCGTAATACTATAATAACCGTGTGTTCAAGGGCAGTTTTAAGCGATACACCTCAAGATCAAGAGTCAGTAATTCAGAAAATATTGCAGCCCTTAGATGGAATTATTAAAGCTATAATACGAATTCACGATGCAGCTTTGGAAAAACTGTCTATATCAAATACTATAAAAAATATTGTCTTCAACACAAATTATGTAAAAGAAAAGTTTATTGGTGATGAATCTAAATTTGCGATTTTTCTTCAATTTAATGATTACTTGGTAAACTTGGGAAGTGCTTTACAAGATGTAGAAACATTTCACAATTTCCTTGAAGAATTTCATACGAAACTACAAGAAGTTTTACCAAACACACCAGTAACCGACTTGCCTGAAGATATTCAGGAAATTTTCAAGTCTTTTAACAACATGGATAATGAAATATCAATTATATTGGATCCCTCAAGTAGTTTAAACCATCTTCAAAAATTAAGTTCGATAGATTATGTAATTTCTCAGCTGGTAAAAAGAATAAGAGTAATAGATATTGAAAAGAGGCGAGATATTGAAACGGTCAGAGCATTAAAGCAACCTTTAGTACTATTACAAGAAAACATTCAGTCTTTAAAACCGATGATTAGCGATGTAAGCAGTGAGAATCTAGCTCAGATATCTAGTGTAATCGAATTAGATAAGTGCATTGAAAGCATATGCACAATTGTTTCCGAAATTGAAGAATCCACAGAAATTCACGAACAACCTGATATATCAATGGATGTTTGTGAAAAACTCAAAGTGTTGCAAGAACCTTTCCAGAAATTATCAGTTAGCGTAGGTAAGTTTATAACCGTATATTCGTCATGCTTAATTTATTTTTTTGTGGTGATGAAGAAAGACATACTCGAACTTCGTTATTAAAAAAACTTTTTAAGTACATACATTCAAGTGTAATATAATAAATTAAAAAAACAATAATTAGTACGTATTGCGTGGGACGTATTTGATCTAGCGGAAGTTTTGATGAATTTTTAAATAAAACGAACGTTAACATGGAACGAAAAAATTTAAACAATATTCTATGTGACAGTCTTGCGTTTTCGAATTAGTTGGTTTGGATTTGAAATATTCGCTTAAATACATTTCAGCGTCGTCTGAATTGCCCTTTTAAGGATGGGCAAGACACACGGTATGATCCGAAAAATCAACGATTTATACCATGACCGTGAAAACATCAGGATGAATATATTTTTATATTATTAGTTTTAGATAGCCCCTACAGAAAAACATCGTAGGAGGTCAGATCTGTGTCGCGCGCAGGCTGCGGCTATACCTCTCAAGGAGATCAAGCACCGGTGGAATATTTCTCTTAAAAATTGATGCTTAGCTGTGGGTCGTAATCCTGTTCTGTCAAAGCTAGACCAGATGACCTACAGATCAGGGAATTTTTCAAAGCTTGAAGCAAAAAAATTCTTTCTGTCCCAAAGTATCCAAATTATCATCCTTCTTAGACCTCGTCTTGGTTTACAATGACTTATTGAAGCAATGAAGGGAGCTACCGTGTTTTATAGGTAATAGCTAGCAAGTCTAGCGTTATAGAACTATATATGCGCTTTAAACACTGATAATAATTTTCAGACTTTTACAGACCTTTTGAGGAAATTTTAATTTATCTCATTACTTTATAGCCATGTACTCAAAGCAAGGCTATCAGTTAGGCGAATTTTTCTCTACGACAAATATATTTTCAATGTTTGTGCTAATTACATTTGAGTGTGTAATGTTTAGAACCACAAATATAGTATTGTAAGACTTTTATAATGCTGAAACAGATATACATACCAAACAGAAGCTATACAGCTTTACAAAACTATCCGAAGAAAGAAAAAAACAGTGTGAGTGAACTCGAACGAAGTTCAGCTTGAACTGCACGTATGAAGACAAATCGTATAATGACAGTGAATGTTTACTAGTTGAATAAAGAACAACTCTATTGTCAACGAGATATTGATTAAGAAACGTTTCGCATATCCAAGACCCTTCAGCCAATCTCGGACCTCGTCGACGAATCGTTCTTTTCGCACGATATTTACGCAGACGATACATAAAGACAGTGAACAAAAACTACTTCTATCTTTCAAATGGAAATAATACTCTCTGATGAAGGAAAATACTGTGAGCGAATTTGTGAATAGTGAACAGAACTACACTTCCATATTTCAAATAGAAATGAATCTTTCCGAACGAAGGAAAATATAGTGAGCGAATTTATTCCTTAAAATGCAAAGCTAAGCTTCGATTGCACGTATAAAGACAATTCCTATAAACACGGCGAATGCGTAATAGTTGAATAAAGAACAACTTTATTGTTGACAAGATCTAGATCTCGTCTATAATAGAGTTGAAAGATGGAAGTGTAGTTTAATGTATCGTTTCGATACGAAATATCGCGAGAAAAGAAAAATTCGTTGACGATTTTATATATCATCAACCACAAAGAAAGTAAATTTAATAGTCTTTTAATCAATCTAAAAAATATTTTAATTAATAAACCATATTTGCTCTAGGTAATTTCAAAACATCTTTGCAACGTCCCGATATCAAACAAGTGGACAGAACTCCTTTATTGAGCGCACTTTGTGCTGTTAAAAGTTCTATTGAATTAATAACGTTACAAAAAGAAGAAGTTCGGAATTTAAACATTCTTTGTATAAACCTTCAACCACTCTCTTCCAAAATTACTGAAATCGAGGAAGCTATAAGGCTGGATCAAATCAGTAGACGTGATGAAATAATCGAAGCCAACTTCAATAAATCTTTGTTAGAGTTAGATTCTGTTTTGGAAACTATTAAAACTAACATTAGTGATTTGAAACCATTCGATAAAATTATCATAATTCTGGCATTGGAAGTTCAGAATCCAGTAAAAGAATTTATATTGAACATTGAAAAAATTTCAAGTGCTCTTGAGCAGAAAAATGTAGACGATATATCTGCGGAAACGGAACAACTTTTGAATGACGTAATTTGTGTCCTAAGAGAATGTGTAATGACAATAAGTACATGTCATGAGCAAGCTAAGCAACATCAGTTTACACATAAGGAACTGAATCTAGTAAAAAAGGCTTTCGAAAACTTACAATCTGTGTTAGAAAAATCAACTTCACTTCCACTCGAATCCATTTTTATGGAACTGATGCATTCTAATTTAGTGGGGCTTAAAAATTGTTGTCTTCAAATATTAAGCCATTTAGATAAATCGTCTTTACATTTATCCAGTTATGAGGCGCTGACGAAGTTGTGCGAACCTCTCACTAAAATTATGAATCAACTTCCAATCTTACATGAAAAATTAGAAAAATCAGATGTGCTCTCTGAATACACAATTTTAAACAAATTAGATGGCCCAATCAATGATTTGTTAAAAGAAGTAAATTCAATGATAGCACTGCCTAGATTAGAAATTTATAAAGAAATAGAAAATGAGCACATACTTAAAATAGTATCATTGAAATCATCGTTAGGAAAACTTTACCATCTAGTTGAATTAATTAGCAGTGTAGAATCCCAAGACGATATAATTTCAAAATCTCAAGATATGTTATCCTTACTGAGAGATTTAAAAATAGAAATTAGCATTATAAGGTCGACGGAAATCAAATTATTTGATAAGTTGCAAGTTCCTTTAGAAGAATTGTCAGACATATTATGGAAAATTCTAAAAGAAATGGAAAAGAAAAGTATAAACCGTGAACTTCGATCATATATCTTGCCAACCTTGAATAATTTAGTAAATGAAATTAATTCATTACCTAATCACAATGTTCGTGAATTATTCGTAGCAATTATGCCAATAATAGAAGACACAAAAACTGAAATGTTAAATTTCTATGAGTGTGAAGAAATAAATGTTTTAAAAGATTTTATTAAGAGTATAAAAACAATATGCGAACCCACTCTTTTAGTAAAGCAGTCATTATCAGATATCAGCGTTAAAGCTACCGATAACTGTATTTTTCAACTATTAGAAAATTTATCAAATTTGAAAGAAACACTGGATAAACTTAATTTTGAACCAATACCAGCAGAGAAAATAGAAAAACTTAATTTACGTTTACAAGAGTATTCGGTGGAGATATCAATGATTGTAAGTGGATTAAAGAAATATTTAGAAATAAAACCTCTTGTCAACACTATTTCGTCCGCCTTGGAGTTATTAAGAAATAGTTCTGCCAATATGAAGACAAATATTCATAATTTTCCCACAAAAGAATCAATATCTAAATTTCTAACTAATCTAGAAGATCCGTTAGACAAATTTGAACAAAACACATACAGTATAAAAGAGTATATTGAAAAAGAAAATAAAAATATATCAGAGAATATATTACAAGAATTAATTACATTAGAAGAACCTTGTCAAAGCTTATCGATCGCTATGACAAGTTTCATTAATTCAGAAAGTGGAAAAATTGAGCTCTCTGGCTCATTGAAGGCATTTCAAAGTTTCAAAGAACATTTAAAATCATTCGAAATGTATCTTCCCGACAAACTAAAAGAACATATTACGTCTATTCTTGAAAACACTTCAATTATAGAAGCACATATGAGGTTTATGGAAAATCAATTACTTAAAGAAGCTTTAATGGAAAATATTATTGAACTAATATCTACATGCACAAATATTAAAAATATTAATTCATCTACAGTCCTATTCACTATTAAAAATTTAATAAACTCTTTGTCGCATCCATTAGAAATGTTACAAGACAAATTGCTTGATGTTGATGAAAAATTGTGCGAAAAATTAGTAGTATTAAAAGAGCCTGTTGTTAAGTTAGTAGAAGTTTTTTCAAACATAGACGTAGAAAGACAGTACTTAATAAATACCTTAAATGATATACAACAAAGGCTTGTAAGAGTTCATAAAGAGACGTATTTGGAATGCTTAGTGGATTTATCCAATTTGATAGCAAAAATTCAAAATAAGTTAAATAAACAGTCCCAAACTAAAAGCGAAGCTGTCATTGAAACTATTGAAGCAGTCGAATGTAATATAAATAATTTAAAACTTAAAGTTGAAGAAGTAAAACCAATTAGCCAAACTTCATTAACAGATATCATTAATATAGCAGAACCCATGCATGAATTAAAAGAAAATATATTGCTTTTAGAAGCTCTACCAATGGATGAAAATCTGATTAGTGAAACATTGCAAAATATAATTCTTTTACAGGAACCACTAAGACAATTATCTGTAGCTACAACAAACGTCACGAATACATTACGTAGTGGTGAAATACAGGATACGAAACCACAATTAATGTCAGTTTTATCGAATTTAAAAGAAACTATTGTTACATTGCAGGTTTCTATAAAGGATAACGAACAATTCGCTATAATTTCTGAACCACTTACAAAAATAGCCCAAGCTGCAATGAATATTCAAAATCAATTGGATTATAATAAAATGCAGAAAAATTACTTGTCTGTGTTAAAGTCTGAATTAGAACATTTAGATAATAGTTGTAGATCAGTTAAACTACAGATGCAACCTCAAGCCCAACGAGCTGTACAAAGTATAGCTGAACTATCAGACACTTTAAATATTTTTAGAGAAACCGTTTCAATGTTAGATGACTTTAAAGAGAACGAAGTCTCACATTTTATGTTAAAAACGACTTTATTACAAATGAAACAATTAGAGGAGCCAATAAAATTGATGTCAACTGCCATAGAAAGTACAATTCTTCAGCCCCAAGTGCCTATATTATCTAAGGACAATGAATCTTTATCGCAGGCTCTAAAGTTACTCAAGGAAAACTTAGAAAGAATATCATTTTTGCCTGACACTCAATTAATACAAATTATTAAAGAACCTGTTCAAGCATTACACGCACAAATATCGCAAATACACGAAGATATAGGAAATGAATTGGGAACAAATATGAATAAATTATATACGACAATAGAAAAATTCCAATCAAATTTGCAATTATTTGATACACACTTAGACAAACTAGATTATGAAAAGATCAAACCTAAATGGGCGGTGATGGAATTGGCTAATCTTTTCAAAATGCTAAAGTCTGAACTGGAACTTGCTGAATATGGTAAAAACGTAGATCAAATTCATTTAAATGAATTGTTAAGTGCTGCTAATAATGCAAAAGAAAATATACATAAACTATCAGAAATGATTTTCGCTTTAAGTAGCTCATCGGAAATAAATGAAAACGATGAGGCAGCTTTGGTAGGCTTTCTTGACAATTTATTAGATTCAATAAGTAAAATTAAGTCTAAAGAGATAGATATTATTAATACTATTACTCATGATATAGAAAAGAAACTGAAGGATGTTATTTGGGGTATTAAAATACATGAGTTATGTATAGTAAAAGAAGCCTTGGAAGATGCATGTAAATCTATCAGATTATTTGAGCAAGCATTACAAACTCAACCTGATCAATCAGTAATACAGTTTATAACAGAATTAGCTGATCCTTTAGATAATATAATTACCAGTTTAAAGGAAGAAGAATCTAAGTCGCACGAAATTTCAGTTTCTTCGGAAAATTACGCAATTTTGAATGTTCTAATAGAGCCCATGAAATTACTGTCGAAAATAGCATTTGAATCTGTAAATATTGTTCAAGATTTACAATCATTAGATAAACTAGAGCAAATGTTTTTGGGAATTTTAACGGATTTAGAGAATAGTATTGAACTCATTCAACCAAATGAACTCAGTCAATTAGTGAAAGTTGTCACACCTTTGAAGTCCTTGTCAGCAAAGGCAAGCGATGTGATTGCTAGATCTCAAAGGGCAGTGTGTCTAAAGTCTTCAGAAGAAAGATTAGAAAAGACTAAAATCATTCTGCTTCAGTTAATGCTTAATGTTGAAAAAATTAAAACAACAAATATTTCAAGCGTGTGCAATTTAGGTATTATTTCTAATTTGTCAGAATCTCTCCAGCATGCTTGTAAAGCAATGGAAAACGTACAAAAAATCGTAGATATCGAAATACTGAACGAAATATCTGAAAAACTAACTATTTTAGAAGAACCGGCTAGAAAATTAACGTCAAATATTAGTAATTTACCTTTCACATCAGAAGTTTCCTCGGTTAAACATGAAATAGTTCCGCAAACGATTGACATTTTGAATGATTTGATACATTTACAGGATTCCATTCAAAATGTTACAATTTCAAATGTTAATGAAAATGCTAAATTAGTTAATAGGAGTTTCGAAGAGGTATCCTCTGCAATAGAAAGTGTACTTAGTAAAGTGAAAACAGAAAATGTATTGCCTGCTACAAAAATGAAGAAACATGTACAAAACATAGAAAAATATTTACAAGGTATACAAACAGATTTACAAGTCGACACAGATCGTTTTCCTTGTCTAAAGCTTGTACAGCCTTTAAAATCTTTAAATGCAATATTATCATCTATAGAGGACGACAATTTATCTACTTCGTTAAAAACCATGTCTGATATTCGGGATAATTTAGAAATTTTTGAAGAACCTCTTTCTGTACTTGATGAATCTTTGCAAAACTTTAAATCAAAGGAATCTCATGAATTAATTGAAGATAATTTGAAAATTATGATTCCTCTTGTGAGAGTAAAAAATGTTTTACATGGTATACAGTATCCGGCAATAGAACATCTTGCAAACATAAAGGGTTCACTGGAATGTTTTAGTGAAACAATTAGTGAAGTCATCAATGACATAAATGACCTGAAACAAGTGAAACTAAATTTGGATAAAATCGAAATATTTTGTACAGAACTTACGACAACATTGGAAACTCTTACGATTGAAAAAGGTGATGGTGATATTAAAATACAACAGGATGTAGTACCATTTACAAAATTATTAGAACCGATTCAAAATTTAAAGAATGTCATTAAAAATTTAGATATTCAAAGCAGTGAGCCTGATGTAAAAATTGCTTTAGAAAAATTAACTATTTTAGAGGAACCAATAGACAAACTAAAAGTACTAGCTGAAACATTTTCTCATACCAAAGCTAAAGTTTTAGTTGAGGATCAACTATTAGAATTACGCAACTGTTTAGAACATGTAAAAGCGAAAGTAGAATCTATTACTGTCGAGGATACTAAAAATCAATCTGCATCTGATATCAATCATGCTCTGAAAATATTGTCATGTACCCTAAACGAAATTCATGATGACTTAGAACAAAATAAGATTATCGATATTGAAGCACAACTAACTGAGTGTACAAAAATTAAAGAACATATAGTTGTTTTGAATGAAGATTTATTGACATTAAATATTAATGTGAATACAGATATGTTTATGCCTCTTGTAGAATCATTTACCAATTTTGGACAAGAACTCCTTTTCAATAATCGTGAAGCCCAAGAAAATGTACTTGAAGTAGCGAAGAATATTGATAAAAAATTGTCAGTACTTGTAGATCCGTTAAGTCAATTAAAAAGTTTAACAAGTGAATTATTATCTCCAATTTTACCAGTTAATTCTAAAAATGCCAAATTAAGGCTAATAAGAGCACTTGAAAATATTCAAGACCACGCGAAAGTTATATCATTTTTAGAAGTCGAAGGGCAACTGATTGATAAAAATAGTTTATCTAATGTGACCAATAATATTAATGAAATCGTAAATTATTTACAAAAAGAATTAGATATTGAAGAGAAGCTAAGTGGTACCAAATCAATGTTAGATGCTATTCAAGAAGCAATTGAAAATATTAACGTTCAAGCATTTAATGATGATACTCGTCACTATGTAGTACCTTTGAATATATTATGTTCTCCACTTGAAAAAGTTCAGCAAGGTATTGCTAATCTAGTAAACTCTACGAGTAATCAAAAAGCTACGATAGCTCAGAAAATAAGTTCAATTGAAGAGCATGGTAAACAATTAAATACTATACTAAATTGCTTTTCTAAAGAACACCTATATCATCATGAAATAGAAGCGGAGAAATTGAATATTCTTCCAGCAGTCAAAAAATTGAATTCTGAAATATTAAATATTTCATTTTCGGAAATGCAAGGTAATGATTCTGAATTTGTAAATCAATCCTTGCATGAATTATCATCCTCACTGGAAGAATTAATTAGTATACTAGAAAATTTAGACTTACAACAAATAAAGAACATTTTGGTGGGGGTAAATGAAACTATATCAGAATCAAGAAATAGTATAAATGCTATGGAAAATAAGTATGTCATCAGTGGCGATCCCTTAAGGCTCACGGTCCTGCAAGGACCTTTACAAGCAATCGAAGATATAATTAGGGAAAAGGCGATTACGATTTCAAAGGAGAGCCAAGAAGATGTCAGTTCTGACAGTAAAAAGTTAGAAGCAGTTGTTCAACCGCTAAAAGAATTAAATGTCATATTACAGGAAGCCACGGCAACAGCGAAGACTTTAAACGAATTGCAAGCTGAAAAACCGCGAGTAATAAATGCTTTAACGCATCTCAGTGATATTATTTCACAGTCAACATATACCGATAAGAGTATAGCACTTGATTTGTCCTTAAATGTTCTAAATGGTAAAATAACAATTATTATGAAGTCTACTGATAAAGAAAAGAAGCTCATAGGATCGCTGCAATCTTTTGATTTCTTGCAGAATATATTGAAGAAAGTTGAAATCAGGGATGTTAAATCTAATATTCAGAATGGTCTTTTAAGTTTACTCAAATTATATGAACCTTTATCAATTGTTAAAAGTACGATTACTGATTTTTCTATAAATGATGATGTTGATATTAACATCGTTGAAGATATCGTTGCAAAATTAGTAAATATATCAAATCCTATAAATAATTTATGTAATATAATAAATACTATTCAAACTTCAGAATATAAATCAGAATATATCGAAACAGAAATACCGCAAATAATTAAGTTCCTAAAGGCTATTAAAGATAAAATTAATATGTTATCTGACTTAGATCTACAAATAATGACGGACTTAAATTCAAAAATAAAAACTACATGCGATGTCATTGATGAAATAATCACAGATCTGCAAATAGGTGAATATATGGATAAATTTGAAGACACGAGGAATAATTTAGACAATATGTTATTGCGACTAAACATTATATCAGAAAGGTTTCAGGCAAAACCTGAACAAATATATTATATTACAGAAATGTCAGAGCCTTCTAAATCTCTTCTAGAGAAAATGATATCTGTACCTAATTTATTAAAAGAAGGTAAAATTGAAAGTTTACCGAAAAAATCAATTGAAAATATTAAACGGTTACAAAAACCGATTGCATTAATTTCGAATACATTGGAGTGTTTAGGGAAAGAAGTTTTACCAATTAATGCGATTGTTATTGTTAATGCATTAGAAAAACTACATGAAGACTTGGAAGCAATTATTGCGGAAGAAAGTAACTTAATTATAATCAAAGAACAATTACAAGATCTCGATAACAATGTAATAAATATTATTAGAAGAATTGAACAGGAAACTGAAAAGCCAACATGCGAAGATATTAATGTGACGAATATTATTTTCCATTTAAGTGAAGCTTTAATACCATTAGAGAAATGTTTATTTATTTTAACTCAGAAGTTTAGGAATCCTAAAGTAATTGCAGTCACTGAAGATTACATGAACGTTTTAAACTGTTTAAAAGACAATAATCTAGCATTTAATACAGACGACAGTAAAGAACAAATTTTTGATAAAATTCAAACATTTAGTGAAACACTTCATCGAATTCCGGATTTAAATGCTAAACTACTTAATTCGATTGAAGGTAATAAAGAACAGGACCGTGGTATAAAAATAAGTGACGAAGTAAATTCCAAAATTTATGTAGTAATTGGTGAAAATGTGCAATATACAATATCTCAACTAGAAAATATAAAATCTATACTTGACAATATATACAAATTATTAGTATGGGCTAAAGAACAAGAAGCGAGCGAAGTTAAGGAAGAAATGGAAGAAGGGGGAGAAATTGGAACAAGACATACAGAAAAGGATGATATAAATGTAGAAAACAAAAATATAAGCAAAGAAAACGAACAAATTAACGAAGATAGAAAGCCCGACACGGAGCAAAGTGAGAAAACAATAGTTTACGAAGACGAAGAGATACAATTCATTAAATTATCAGCGAAAACTGAAGACGAATTAGGACATAAAACAAAGGAGAATACGATAAATGAATACTCAAAAGAACACGTCAGTGATTCGCAAGTAATTAAGAAAGGCGTAGAAGAGCAAACGGAAATTGAAAGACGATTAGAAAGTGAAACGGATGAGAAGGTAAATGAAAATGTATGCATTACTAACGAAATAGTAGTTAAAAAAGAAGAAGAATACGTGGAGAGTAAACAAAATGAACACGAAAAGATTGATGAACTACATGAAGAAGAAAAACAACGTAGTCCGGTGTTAAAAGAACAGATTGTAATAAATAAGGAAATGGTAATTGAAAACAAAGTTGACCAGGAGCCAACGGAATCTAAAAAAGAATCAGAAAATAAGCTGGAAGAGTTGGAAGACTTAAATTTTAAAAAGCTATTGAACGAGGATAAAGAAGTAATAGAATCCGAAAAATTAGTAAGTAAAAATGTAGAAAACTTAAAACATAAAGGAGACTCTGCAATAGAAGACAAAATATTCGAAGTACAAAATATTGAGGAAAAACCAGAAGCAATTTCTGAAAAAGAAAAGATGGAAGAAGAAAATAAGGAAAGAACAGTAGATATACCTATATCTAATAAAGTAAAAACGGAAGTTGGAACAGAAAATATTGCAAAAACTGACGATGTTGTAGAAACACAAACGAAGGAAATTATTAAACATGTTCCAGATGTAAATGAAACAAGAATTAATGAAAGTAAAAACATTGATGAAAATACAAAAGACCAATTAACTGAAACAATTATAGAATACGATACTGAATTAAAAGGAGAAGTGCTAAAAGAAGTTATATCTGAAAAAGCACAGAAAGCGGAAATACTTGAGGATAGGAAGAAAATTGTCGAAGACAAGAGTAAGATAATCGAATGCAACGAAGCGCAAGAACAAGAAAAAATGAGGAAAGAAAGTGATACTCATACAAACTTATTAGATACAGAATTAGGGAAAACGCCAGACCAAATGAAAACAGAAGGTAATGAAAGAACCGCAGAGAAGTTCCAGGAAGATATAGAACTAGACAGAAGAGTTAGGGAAAATGAACAATTAGGAAAAACATCTGCTAAAATAGAAGAACAAAAGATAGAAAAAGATAAATTTGATAAAACAGCAAAAGCAGATGCAATTCTAGAAGAAACTAGCACGAGACCAAAAGAAAAGGAAGACGGTTGTGAAGAAGCAATCAAACAAAAAGGAAAAGATTCTGATAAAAACAAAAAATTAAAGAAAAAAACAAAAGAGGATACTGTAAAGAAAGAAATGGAAAGTAGCGATAAGGAGAAGAAAAAGGCGAGAAAAGAAAATTGGAAGGAAGTACAGGAAGAAATAGAAACACATAAGAAACAAGAATTAAACGTTAAAGATACCGAAGAGGAGATGTATGTAAAATTCAAAGGAGAAACAAACAAAAAATTAGGAGCAGAAATAGAGAAAGATATTGGTGAGAAACCTATAACCGTAACAATGGAAGATGTAGAATTAGAAAAAGAACTGCCAGAAAATGTAAATGAATTATTAAAAAATACAGTAGATAACAGAAAAAAACAGGAAATTATCAAGGGAAATGAGGAAAATGGAGAAGAAGCTACAAGAAATGAAGAAATTTCAGAAAAATTGGGTGAGAAAATAAAAGATGAAAACGAAAACCAAAAGACCGATGTAAAGATAAAAGCAGCAGAAGATGAGGAGAAGTCTGAAATCAAAAGCGATAAAAGTATAAAGGAAAGTGATTCTAAATTAAAAAGCGGTACCGAAGAAAATGAGAAAAAAGGCCAAATGCTACTTATAAAAACAGAAGCTGAACAAACTGATATACCAAGGAAATCAGAAGAAGTCCAAGAAGAGGTAATGAAAGATTTTATAATATTAGAAAAAACAGTTAGCGAACAATGTCAAGAAGATAAAATAGATTCAAAAAAGGAAATAACAGAAGATAGTGAAGAGGTAAGACCTGAACTTACTAGCGATTTAAAGGTGAAAATATGTGAGCCGCAAGAGAAAACGAGAAAAAAAACAGAAAAGAAAGACACCCAGAAAGAAACAGTTAGTGAGGAACAGAAAGAAATAAAAGAACCTCAATGTAAAGCAATAGATGTGAGAACGGATGCTGAAGTAGTAGCAGATCAAGGAAAACGAAAGAAAGTAAAAGAAGCAAGTCATACTGGAACTGAAAAGGATAGAGAATTCATTGAAAAAGAAGCAATAGCAGACACATCAATAGAAGAAGTAAACAAAAGCGAAACCAATGCGATAGAAGAAAAAGGAGATCAAAATAATCGAGAAAAAGAAAAAATAAGCAAAGTGGTAATAGGAAAAGTAAAGTTAGATGTAGACAAAAAAGGAAAAGATACAGAGCCAGAAGCCCATCTGATTAAAGAAGAAATAAGAAAAGAAGGTGTGGAAACAATACCACAAAATATAATGGAAACAGAAAATATTGCAGCAAAAATGCAAACCATGGATGTAATAAAAGGGGATCAATTTGAAACTATCGATAAAATAAATAATGCTAATGAAAATGTGATTGAAAGCAAAATAAAGAAAAAGAAAGAAATAATGAATATAGAACAAGAAAATGAAAAAGAAGCGGCAGACGCAAGTTTAAAATCCATAGGAAAAGAGTATAACGAAATGAAAATTATTGATGCAGAAGAGGAAAATAAGAAGTTCGAAGCAAAGTTGACAGAAGATGATAAGAAACTAGAAACGGAAGTATGTGAACAGGACAAAAAGGTAGACGAAAGAGCAACTGTTGTTGAAGAAATAAAAGATGATAAAGAGTGTACGAAAGGAGTAGTAAAGGAAGAAATTAAGGAATCTACAATGAGTAGCAAACAAAAGCAGAAAAAACCAATTGCGACACAAAAAATTTGCCATGATGATTCTGAAGAAGGAGTTCGAAAAGGAAAAGATGAAATGGATACACATCTAAAAGACAAAGAGAAAATAACGTTACAGAAGAAAGAGAGTGATATAAAAGGAAAAGAAAAAGAAGTGGAAAATGTGTTCGCTCTGAAAGTAGATGAAATGGACCAAAACACAAAATTGGAAATCAATAAAACGTTAAAAGTTGATGATGACAAAAAAGAAATTAAAGTAGGCATAAACGAATCTGTTGAAAAGGAAACTACACCTGATAAGGAATTAAAGCATGGCGATGAAGAAGATACGCAGAAACCAAAATTGGACGCAAATAAAATGTTAGATGTAAATGATGACAAGAAAAAAATTAAAGTTGGTCATAAGGAAGATATACAGGAGCCGAAATTGAAAGTAGATAAAATTTTACAAGAAGATAAAATAAGAGAAATTAAAGTAGATATAAAAGAATCTGCTGGAAAGCATACTACGCCTGATCTGGAATTAGAGCATGTTGATAAAGTAGGTATAGAGAAAACGGCTTTGAAAATAAATAAAAAATTAGGAGAAAATAATGACAAGAGAGAAATTAAAGCGGATATAGAAGAATATATTGAAAAAGAAACTACAGGTCATGAACTAAAGCACGACGTTAAAGGGGGCACGCAAAAAACGAAGTTGGAAGTAAATAAAATGTTAGAAGAAAATAATGACAAAAATGAAATTAAAGTAGATACGAAAAAGTCTATTGAAAAGGAAATTACATCTGATCAGGAATTATCTAGTTTATCACATAGTGATATAGCAGATACGCCAGAAATTAATAAAATGTTAAAAGAAAATAACGACAAAATAGAAATTGGAGTGGACAGAAGGGAACCAATTGTAAAAGAATTTACAACTGGCCAGGAATTAAAACATGAAAATGAAACAGATAAGAAAAAAGCGAATCGAAAAACAAAGAAAACTGATAAACTAAGAGATATTAAACAAGAACAAATAACTAAGGATAAAGAGAAACAAATGAAATCAGCAGTTGGTGTGGATAACGACGTAGATAATACTAAACATGGGGAAGATTTAAAAGATATACCTCAAATAAAACCAAAACAAGTTAATGAAAACGTGGAAGAAATATATGAAACAAAGTTAGCAAAGAACGAACAAAAAAGGGAACAAATAGAAAGCGTTACAGATGAAAAAGGGAAGAATAATTCACATGTAGAAAAAGAAAAAGATCTCCAAGTTACAGTAAAGGAGAAAGCTAGAGGAGACCTAAACGAAGAAAGTGATAAGAAAGAGGAAAAAGAAAATAAAGCAATGGAAAAGAAGGAAATAAAAGAAGTCGACAATGAAAAAGAAAAAAGTAAGGACCAAAAGAAAATGAAAAAGCAACAAACTAAGCAACTTGGAGCAGAAGTTAAATTAACTGAAACGGCTGAAAAGGAAACGGCTAAAACAGAAAAGAAGGAAGCAAAGATAAAGGAAACGAATGAAAAGTTAAAGGAAATTAAAACTAAAGAAAAAGAAGTCGATGAGCAAACAGCCGAAGTAGATATAAAAAGAAAAGCGAGAGAGAAAAAAGAAGGTACCGAAGCAAGGATGCAAGAGAAAGAAAGCTTTAAGAAAAAAGCAGAGGATAAAATAATAAAAGAAGCGGAAAATGTAGGAGAAAGCAAAACTGAACAACAGGAAAGTGAACGATTAATCTCACACGAATGTGAAAAAGTGGGAACAGATGTACAAATATTAGAGAAAGAAGGAATTAGTAACAGAGTTATTAAGAAAGAGGAATTTAAATTTGAAACAAAACAAGACAAAAAAATTAATATAGTGGAAGAAAAAGATATAACACATTATCATAATATTGAAGAAGAAAGAAGCAAAATCGAAGAAGAATTAGTTCAAAATGCAATACCCGAAGTTCGTAGAGAAAAAGTAGAACCAAGGGATGAAGATTATGAAGGAGTTGATAATAATGTTATTTATAAAACACAAATTAAAGTTACAGAACAAACTGATACAGAGGAAAGGCGAGAGAGTGAAGTAGGTACTAAACCTAAAATGCAACTCACTGAAGATGTACGAAGTTTTACAGATAGAGAGGTGAAAGTCATTGATAAAAGAAAACAAATATTGGAGCCTGGTCCAAAAGAGATAAATAAACCTATTTTCAGTATGAAATTGTCTAATAGATCTGCTACAACTGGATCGCGAGTTAAGTTGACTTGTACTATTATTTCTTATGGAGATCATGATATAGAGTGGTTCAAAGACGGAGTAAAACTAGATCACTCTGATAAATATAAGGTTCATTATAATGAAGGAATCGCAAGTTTAGAACTTTTAAATACAACATTACATGATTCTGGGGAATATACTTGTGTTGTTAGAAATGTAAATGGATATGCAAAAACCAGGGCTCAATTAGCAGTTTATGAAGACTTTGACACAACACCTGTACCACCGACATTTACAAGACAAATACGTGAACACTATCGGATTAAGGATGACGAATTATCCTTAGAATGCAGAATCAGAGGACAACCAACCCCCACAATTACATGGTTTAAAGATGGAAAAGAAATCATTTCCAGTGAAAGAATTCAACGAAATTATTTAGCAGACGGTATTTGTAAGTTAATAATTAACCACCCAGAAAAGGAAGACACTGGTTTATATTCTTGTAGAGCAGAAAATTCTGTATGGAGTGATCAAATCTCCCATAGCGTTACATTTAATTCTAAAGAAGACTACTTGAACAAACGTTCAGAAAGAAATACAAGTAAATTTGATTCGCGACGACCTAACTTGACGGGTATACTAACTGATAGTTACGTTACTTCTGGAGGCGTTGTGGGCCTTCAAGTAGAGGTTAAAGGAAGTCCAACTGAAATAAAATGGTATAGAAATGAAGAACTTTTGCCTAAAGCTTCACCGAAACACAGAACATTCCAAGAATACGGGGTATATACTTTAATGTTTTCGAACGCTTCTGAATCGGAATCTGGAAAATATACCTTTAGTGCAATGAATAACTACGGTAGAATCGATACTTCTGCATATGTACAAGTTATTCATCCATCAGCTATACGAAATGGAAAACCAGCAATGTTTTTATCTAGACCAGATACATTAATGAGCATAGCTTCTGGAGAAGATATCAGCGTTTCATTTAGAGTTACTGGTGACCCAAAACCTAAAGGTAAACATGTTATATTTGATAAAAAAAGCAGTAACATTAATAATAATTTTTTCAGTTACCTGGATGAAGGGCCTGAGAGACATAACAAACAGTCTAAGGTGTATGAAGTTCTGTTCAGATGATTATATTAGATTTACTTTAAAACGTGCATCAGTGGAGGATAAGGGAACTTATTGTATATTGGCAAAGAACTGTCATGGCTGTGACAGAGCTTTCGTTACTGTACGTTTGAGACAACGTGCACGTTCAGAAACACCTCCTCCAATTGAGAACGCTTTACAAATTTACAAGAACATTCCGTCATATCAAGAACGCCAATATTTTAAAGGTAAGTTTAAATTAAGTGGTTATTTATAAGTGTGAAATGAACATTATATGCATACATATATGTGAACAATGAAACAACGCAGAATCAAATATATTTTAAAACGTTTAAAAATAATGTGGAAACAACGAATTTTAAAAAACAAAGTTTTAGAGTCTATATTTTATATTACTAATATATAATTAATGCTTATATAATATATATATATATATATATATATATATGTACATATGTATATATATATATATATATATATAATTTATAATATGATAAAAAAAGTATCATTCAGTAAAAGTATATATTTTTAAAAGAAATTTTTTACAAATGTTTAATGTTGAGAATAATAAATGTTTAAATTTTCATTGAAAAATTCATACTCTTTATTGAGAAAATTTAATTAGTTGCCGTTCCACGTAAATGAGTATATTCGGCTATGCGCTCGGACATGCTTCTGATAAAATGCTCCACGGACTTCTATGGTAGGTCGTTCTAAGCAACTTTTAAGGTATGTAGTAACTGTTTAAGTTCTTTGGAGGGCCAGTAAGCTTAACAACTCATCATATCCCAGACACGTTCATTAGGCGATAAGTCTGATGACCGCGCAGACAATCGGTATTATTTTGCCTTTGGATATATAGTAAAGCAATTGGTTTCAGAACATTTAAATGTCCTTAAAGGAATACTAAAAGGGAACTACTTTAATTCAATTCAAACCATCAATCTTTTAGTAAGTGCAATCTTACGTTCTACAGTAAAATTGGAAAACTATCTTCCTTCTCTTTTCGAAACCGGACTTGTTTACGAACATATTATAGGTCCATCAGTAAAAACGAGATTCATCTGAAGAAACTCTTCATCTCAATCTGTCCGTACATTACATCGTTCTAATTTACGGCAGCATTTATTTTGGATGATAAGAAGTTATCTCAAATGAATGAATATATAGAATGCATTGCTTCTATGGCTAAAAAAGAAACACTTCCTACTGACCTTGAGATACTGTGCTAATCCTTAAGAGTAAACAGTCTTAGTCTCCTATCTTCTCGTTCCGTGGCTCCTTAAGGTCGTCACGAGCCTCCTCTACAATGTTGCATATCGTGTTGAGATCAATCCTTCCAAAAACGAATAACTGTAGCAATATTTCTTTACGTCCGCCTAGCGATTTCACAAAATGCAATACTTACTTTATATAGTCCGATATAGTCCGCAATTAATGATAATTTGGTTGTCTTATAACTTTTGGCATTTTAATATACTAATTCATAACTATTGACTGTTACAGTCGAATAAACCAGTTCGGCAAAAAGTGTCACGAAGGTTCGTTTGCTTTCTTGCTTTTTTTTTGTTTATTATTCTCAACACAACAAACATTTGCACAAAATTTTGTTCAAAAATATACATTTTTACTGGATAGATTCCTTTTTTTGACATGTAGTATATATTAATTGTTCTACATTGAAACAGGAGTGGGCAACACATTCTAATTTTAATTTTAAGAAAATTTGGTAGAGTTGTAGAATATGCGAAAATATTGAAATATTTTATATACTCATTTGATTGCACTGTAAGCAGATGAATTATTCCTCCAGTAACTCATTTTAATCTAACTACAATATATTTGCCGGCCGATGTGATAGACCTACCATCAATCTACAACTTTGTAGATGATATTTACAAATTTCTTTATCATTGAAGATCTTATTCTGAATTTCTACTTTTTAATTTAGCAAATACGTTTATATTAAATTTTAATTTTATTTTCGTTATTAGTACACTATTTAGGATAATTAAAATTTCTTTATTTTGTAACACCAAAGTAGGTGAGCGTTGAATTAAAATTTGCACGACATTTCAAACATATTACGAGTGTATATTTAAGTACAATAATTCAATGTTATATACTTTTTGTGCATCCAGCTCTAATTAAGAAACAAAAGAAAATTATAAAAGTGTTAAATATTGTAGAGTTAGGTTAAAAAATGGAATTTAACGAAGCTAGTAGTCTAAAAAATAAACATTTAGTAAAAATCTTTAATATCAGCTAGTTTTAAAGATAATTGTAGAAATATTGAAGGATGACGTAAGGCGGTTAGAACAGTTTAAAATAATCTCTATAATTTTTTTATTTTTATTTATGCACATAAACTACAAACAATTTTTTCCTTATTTTTTAATTTCGTCTCTGTGTCTGCTCAAAAGTTTTTTTTGAATCCATTATTACAATCCGTCCTCCTAATAAGGTCATTTAATAATTATTTGACAATTTAACTTGATATGAAAGAGGATGCTTTTACTTTACTGCACATAATGCTATGTTAATGCTTAGGACTATTCAGTCAATTAATGGAAGTTAAAGTGTACTTTGAAAGTTCATTAATATTTAAGCATTTATGTATACGAGCGCCTATTAGTCTTCTACGTTGTACTACTTGTTCACTTTATTGGCCACAAACCATGAGATCCACGAATTGGGCTCAAGTGTATTGCAGAACACTGCATATTTTTTATGAACAAGTTTTTTACATCGTATAAAGGGTACTAGGATGGTTCTGCAATACAGCTTTGCTTACTTAATTTATTCACAGTAATTTCTTCTATATTCAAAATACCTCTCCATCCTCCGAAACCAATCTTTAAACCAGTTCTGCCAAGTTTCACTAGGGAGTAAAGCACACTTGTTGTCCCAAGCCCGCAGAAGGTCCTTATCAATGGAAAGCCGCCTCCCTTTTAGCTTCATTTTCACATGCGGGAATAGTGCAAAGTCGCAGGGAGCAAAATCTGGACTGTAGGGAAGGTGCTCGAGAAGTTTCAATTCTGTCGTGGTCAAATATTCGGTGCAGGTTTTGGCGCGGTAAGCTGGAGCATTATCGTGATGCAGGAACCAGGTGTCCATTCTTGACTTTGGCCGCAGGTTCTGCATAGATCCAATGACTTTAGGCACGCACCGTTTAGTATACCACTTAGCTGTGATTGTCTTCTGCAGCTCATCATTTTCTTCTTTCCGGAATGGGATTTTCTGCCAACTACGGGTGTGTCCTCATCATCAAAGACCCAAACTATCTGTTGGTAGGTCATTCGCCTGTCCTCGCCAAGCATTTTCCTCACAGTAGTAACCTCTTCCTTCGTAACTGACGTTCGTGGCCTTCTCGGCCTCTCAGTATCCTCCGCAGTTAAATTTCCCCTTTGAAATTCTTTATACCACCTGAATATCGGTGTGCGATGTGGATAAACATCACCTAGTGCAAGAGTCATTTCTTGGAAGCACTGGTCTATGTTTAAACCACGTACGAAATTATAACGCAAAACTGCCTTTATCTCATAATTATATATAAATATATAAATTAGTTTCACGATGGGAAATTTAATGAAAATTATATTATTTTCTGCTACTCCATCGTTAATTAAATACACAGAAATTAATTAAAAATTTCTGCGCTGGAGAAGGACTCGAACCTCTATCTGCCGTTTTCTAGACGACTGCTTTACCAATTAAGCCACCAGGCAGTGTAACTTGGAGTCCTTTAACACGCCATAAATCGTATTATGGAACAGATCTAATATTTATTATGAAACCCGCAGTTCGGTTATGATGTAATTATATATAAATATATAAATTAGTTTCACGATGGGAAATTTAATGAAAATTATATTATTTTCTGCTACTCCATCGTTAATTAAATACACAGAAATTAATTAAAAATTTCTGCGCTGGAGAAGGACTCGAACCTCTATCTGCCGTTTTAGACGACTGCTTTACCAATTAAGCCACCAGGCAGTGTAACTTCGAGTCCTTTAACACGCCATAAATCGTATTATGGAACAGATCTAATATTTATTTGGAAACCCGCAGTTCGGTTATGATGTCGTAATTATATATAAATATATGAATTAGTTTCACGATGGGAAATTTAATGAATGAAATTTAATTAATTTCTGTGTATTTAATTAACGATGGAGTAGCAGAAAATAATATAATTTTGCCTTTATCTCATTTCGTGACCACGATGCCATCGCAAGCATTTTACACTCTCACTGCTAATAAATAACTGAGCCCATCGATATGGCGCGGCGGCTACTATCCATGTATGAACATGTCTCAACATGCAGCAACAAGCAGCTTCCTACGATTTATTGTTGCGTCATATTGCAAAACTTTCCTAGTACCCTTTGTAATAAGGTATAACTACTCGTGACACAGTTTAGAATGTAAAGAGATGTTAAAGAAATAAAGCAGAATCGGGAAGAACATCAAAAAGAGCTGAATAATCTAAGATACGAAAACAATATGCTAAAAGAGGAAAAAGATAAAGTTAGGAGACGAATGAAGTTTGATAGAGAGGAGAATGAACACGCTGGAAAAGAGGAACCGAAGGAAGAATATTGTAATATCGGGAATGAAAATGGCATCGGAAGATAGATTAGATTTGAAAATAGGTGTGTGCAACTGTATAAAGAGCAGCATAGATGTAGAAGTAGAGAAAAAGGAGGTAGAAAAAAATAGGAGAAACAGTGTACCAGGTTGAACTGGATAGTACAGGAGATAAAGAGATAGTGATGAAAATTAAAATAAACTAAGAAAATTAGAAGGGAGGGTTTATATAAACAATGAAGTGACTCAAATGGATCTAAAGATACAGAAGAAATTAAAACAAGTAGGAAAGAAAGGAAGGAAAAAGAGAAAGCGGTGAAAATCGAATATCAAAAAATTATAATTGAGGAATGAGAGTACAAGTGGGATAAAGAGATAGTGTAACTGATAGAATGCGAGATAACCTACACGAAACGAAAAACTGATGATCTATGCGAAGAGTGAGAGAGAGTTACAGTATAACAGAAATATGAGAAGCAGCACTGCTGAAACGAAGCCTTAAAATAAATACAGATAAGACCAAGATAATGATAATAGGTGTAGATGAGAAAAAGATAACAATAAAAATTGACAGCAAAGACATAGAACAAGCAGAATCTTACAAATACCTAGGAATTAAGTTACATAGGATAGGGAAGAACGCTGCGAAAATAAGTGATAAAATAGTGAATGCGCTAAGAGTATTTTATAGTCTAGATATATTTTACACAAAATGAGGTCTCTGCAAGTGCAAAAAAGATGGTCTATAAAGCTATATTTAGACCTATTCTAATATATGAAAGTTGGGTACTCACAAAAAGAATAAGCAGTAAACAGGCAATCGAGATAAAGTACCGTAAAGCAGTAGTAGGTATTACAAAGAGAAACAGAATTAGAAATACCAAGGTGATAGAACAATTACGAGTAGAACCGCTAACAACAACGATAAAAAGGAACCAACTGGGACTGTTTAGCCATTTAGTGGGAACAACAAGCAAAAGTAGTATGAGAAACGCCACCGATGCAGAGAAGATAGAGGGGTAGGCCGGTTAAAACCTAGTAAACTGAACTTGACAAGAATGTGCTCTTTTTAACAAAATATTTAACAAACTAGTTGACTACCTACCCCATTTTCCGGATTTAGCACCGTTACACTATTATTTGTTTTCAAAATTCAAAAGCCTTTTAGAGGATTAAAAACTTTCGACAAATGGCGAGGCCATGGTGATTTGGAAACCAAAATATATAATCTCTTTTAAAGAGTTCGAAATTACTTCGTGAACGTTCGTTCTGATAAACGTCTAAATCTTAAAGGAGAGTTTTGAAATATTGTGGCGTTTTATATGGTAGACTAAGTACTTATCAACACTCCCTCCTACGATGTGTTAAACTATAATCTGCATTTCTTGTTTCACTTGTAACGACGGAAAAGTTCTCCATATCTTTGAATTTTAGCATGGAACTATCTACCTTTTGGGTATAGGGGCCTCAAATCTAATTGCGCTCTACAGCAGCCGATTTACCTTTTTTTTTACGCTCGTTCGATAATAAATATATTTGTTTATGTTCCATGATTTTTAATGATTGTTTTATTTCGAATATATTTTTCAATAAAAACTAGTACCGTGTTCATCTGGGAAACTTTTTTCTGTGATTAAGACAACTTTTAGAAAATCCTTTATGGTAGGATTTGCAATGTAAGATCTTTTACCTGACAAAGGGTTTAAAGATGGTTGGAGGCCCTACCTATTGCAAAGCGATCCAGCTGCATCAGTTAGTGTACTGTCTCATGAAGCCATTAAGAGTAAACTAGCATTATTCTTACAGATCCAAATTTAACTGTGTTGTAACTCTTTAAACTTGAAATATTTGTTAAAAGTATTTTTACATTTTTGCATGTATATATAAATACATCTAGATCTTCTCCTAGCTGACTTCTGCGTTTTGTTCAAAAATCGAATAGAAGAATGATTTATGAATATTGCAAACAGTGTGTCCAAGAAGAAGGTGAAAAATTGTGAAAGACTACTGCAGATGCAGTTTGAATGTATTGCTATAAATCGAAGATGTAGTCGTCGAACGCGCAATGGCTAGAAAAAGGAGGACCAAAAATTTTGTGTTAAGTATATGGTTATATCATTTCTTGATAGCAAGGAGGCATTACTTGAGATGGTTGGAAAATGAAGGCTTGTTTACGATAATGATAGCTCGCACATGACTATTACTGCAACAGAATTTTTGAAAAGTAAAAATATCAAGTATATATATCGTAAGATATTCCAGCCGAAATTTACTCTTCGGAGCTCCTTATACTATTAGAATAAGGTCATACAATCTAGACAATGGTCCTCTAGCACAGGAGTAATTTTTCTCCAAATAGAGATTGATATCCAATTCGCGGACAAAGTTTGACCGGAACTCTGGTCACAACCTACATTGTACTTCTGCAACAATCTATTGTGCCTATAGCAAAATCAAAATAGATATCATACCTAGACACAAATGAGGAAATAAAAGTTAATAAACTTGCAGAAATCTGTAGAACTATCAGTAAAGCAATTAAAATAAATTCCAGAAGAATGAGGACAATAACAAAAAAGCTAAATAACTGAAATGATCTACTGGATTTGATAGAATTTCCACAATGACATAAAAACACATATTCAATTCCAATGAAAGAATTAAATAGAACATAAGAAAATGGAGAGGACACTTAAGCAGGATGAACAAAAATCACTGCATTGGGTTATAAATACGAAGGAAGAACGAATGTAGGTTAGCCGAAAAAATGGGTGCCATAACAGAAATACAAGACTAATATTTGAAACGAAGAAGAAGTTTCTAGAACTATTATGATTTTTTAGCACCTACGATATCATTTACTCAAGGGTCCGTAACAATTTTTTTTAATAACTTGATGTACGATACGTTACTAAAGTAATATTAAAAATTATTTCCTCTTAGTTAGAATACTTTGTGACGCTAAAAATGACAAAGCAAGACCTCAATGAAATAAATGAAATACTTACTTACTATTATAATATAAGGAATTAATAAATTTAAGAGGTGTCTTTGATTAATAGATTGACATTGGTAATTATACATCTATACATGGATATAAAACAGCAAATCTGCTGCTGTTGCAAAAAAAATAATTTGTAACTAAAATTTATAGAAAAAAGCTAATTTTAGTAAATTACACAAATATTTTTTGGCATTCAAAATTCCGTACCTGTATAGTACTTACATTCCATGATTTAAGTTTTTTTGTATATTTAATCAAAAAGACCTTGAATATTTTTGCTAGATAATCTAAATATTACATATATTCTACATACTTTGGGCCAAAATCTTAGAAGAATATAAGCGAACCAACTATATTTAGCTTCTTTACTCACATCTCTGTCACTGAGATCAATGTACGTTTACAATCGGAGTGTTTTTAAGTACTAAATTAAACCGATTACAGAAACTATTTAACTACATTAAGATATGAGTATATTAGTATTAAAA
Source organism: Dermolepida albohirtum (assembly GCA_031893035.1). Taxonomy (NCBI): domain Eukaryota; kingdom Metazoa; phylum Arthropoda; class Insecta; order Coleoptera; family Scarabaeidae; genus Dermolepida; species Dermolepida albohirtum. The sequence goes on along the minus strand of JAVIWB010001272.1, from coordinate 151,634 downwards.
AACGATAGAACGAGGAGTGAATGTGAATTTAATAATTTATCTTTAACTATTTTAAGAAATACTTGGTGTTCACGTGATTGTCTAATATCTGACTTTTTTGAATACTTAGTGAAATATCAAGGTAATATTTAAATAATTGATACGTATTATTAAAATAATTTAATGTATTTGTTTTTAAATATAACATTACTAATATATGTATACAGAAAAATTAAAAAGTCAAAAACTACAATATAATTTTTATTTATTTATGTAAATACTTTACGTGATCAAAAAATGTTTGCTTATAATACTTCCTTGTTCGTTTTCAAAAATTCTTCATCTTACCAAGTCAAAACTACACTATGTCAAACAATTATTAATATATATAAATAAGCCAAAGTAGATAATGAAAAAAAAATAATTAATCTATTAATAAATTCATCGTGTTGAACAAGTGTCTACCTATTGTAAGATAGTATTATAATAGGTAGATATTAAATAGATTATCGGTAAGAAATGGTTAGACATTTCGTTAATTTTTCTCTGTTCTAATTCAAATTATAATAAGTAAAATTTAAGAAAAAAATCAACTAAACAGAAAGAAAAGAATGCTGTGAGTTTTACTTTTTCTTTCCTCTTTTAAATGGTTTCATTATAAAGTTTAAAGCTGATTATAAAAAAATATTTTTGTGCTGTTGATGTTACATAGCGTGCAAACAGCTGTGTTAAAGATAGTTATTCTGTTTATATTTTGGCAAGCTTCTTATTATGAGTAATATGTTGTAACATACTACCTAGATGCGAAAGTTATTTTTTAAATCATGTAATGCAGTCGAAATAAAAATATACAATAATGTTCATAAGTCATATATCTTCAGAAACTAGTAGTTTAATACAATAAAGTGCGCTTTTGTGAAATACATAACATTTTATTTTGTCGCTCAGTTATAACCAAAGCAGGGATATTTAGACACCATGCATGGCCGGCAATCTAACTTGTCACTGGCGTGTATCGGGCGTTGTGATGTCAAAAGGGCATATATCGTTAGACGTACGAAAGGCATCGCAATCGCGATACGTCAACACCCAGACTTATACGTCTGCCCCTGGCATTATTGCTGCTGCAGATGTTACAACCCAGGGGTCGGTAGGAGGTCTATCAGGACTTCTTCAGTGGCAGGCACCACTGGTAGCGACTGGAACAGTATCTCAGTAGAGAAGGACGACTGTTACAACACATATGTAGCGAACCTTTTCACCACCAGAGATTATGTGGAATTAAATTTGTTCTTGATGCGGGATTACCTGTCAAAAGACCCGAAGAACAGGTGGAGATCAGCGAGCGTGAGACACAAAGCTTGTCCTACACCGCAGGAAATGGCCCAGATAAACAGCGTAATCGACGGCATCTCCAACAGGATACGCGACAGTCCTACACTCTACATAAAACAGGGTTCGAGGAATTAGAAAATTTAATTTTAAAAAATATTACAGTTCCTTTACATTTTGTATGCGATAGAAATGTATGGCAAAATTCAAGATTTTGATTTATTGACGGCTCTAGTAATATTTTTAGACAGATGATTTCATCAATTAGAAAACGCACGGCTAGATGGACAATATCAGATTTTCAAATTTACTAATTTCAAATAAATTATTGTTCTAGAAGTATTAATAATCTGAACTTGCTCGACTAAACATCTGCAACATATCTTTTTTTCTCCTTAAATAATGTTCGTCGTGCTATAAAAATGTCTACTGATGTAATATTTGCGTAGTTAAAATGTTCTTTGAAGCGAGTTAACGTATCCCCGAAAGTTATCTAATACACGAACACTTACCTCGTCATTTAAAGTACATAGCACTGTGGCCACTTAATTAACTACTTTCATTTGATCCACTAATGCTAATGAAGTTTTCTGCAGGGTTTTATGATATTTGTTAGTATAATGTAATTCATATGAGCAGTTTGTAAATTCGTGTGAACACCAGCACTGTTTATCTAGCTTTCTTTAGTGGTTGTTGATTCTTCTGGATTTAACTTTAATATTCAGAATTTTATAGCGTGAAATTTTTTTAAATAATCGCCAATTGCTTCTAGCCACGTGCTTCACGGTGTAAAAATTGGTTGGGGTGGTTCTTGTATATCAGGACAGTGTTTGTGAAATTCGCGTATCCGTTTCGGAGATTTCAGGAAAACCGTTTTGGTGATGCTTAATTTTTTCGATTAGTTTCTGCGATCAGATATAAAGTATGTAACAGGTACGTTACATGTAACCAAGTGGGTCATTCATATTTATGGAAAGAGCGTCCTGCAAACCATTGGCGAACCAGCATCAGTAACACTACTTGATTACTAATTGACAACTAAATTTTGTAGTGTACTTAGTATCACACTGAATAGCTGCGCCGGTACAATTTTTATACCTAATAAAAATGACGAAAGCTTTTGAAGAGGTTCCAGTGTGCGTACGATGATATTCAGAATAGAATTTTTCTTATAATCTGTAGTCTAATCACAGCTTAACCACAATTTTTATTTTTAGAGCGGACTGAATCCCCACTCTTTTGCGCGCTGAAGGTAAATAAATTCTTAACGATCAAACGGTTGGTAATTTCTTCTTAATTATAAGACGTTAACATATGGATTGTAGGTAACACAAACTCTTTCTGAGATGTTGGACGACATTTTGTGTGTTTGTGTTTTTGTATGTTTACTGTCTAAAGCAGTCTCTTTTCTTCTGACAGACGATCCATGTATGATACACTAAACGAATGGTAATGCGTAGTCTGCATTGCATGTACTCCAAAATTGACATAACGGTTCCCTCTCCATTTCGTCTTAATTACAAGCCGTTAACATATGGATTGTAGGTAACACAAACTCTTTCTGAGAAGTCGGATGACATTTGGTGTGTTTGTGTTTTTGTATGTTTACTATCTAAAGCAGTCTCTTTTCTTCTGACAGAGAGTAATATGATATACTAAACAAATTAGCGCTATCGTATTTTAGGCCTGGAAATTGTCCGTGTGTTCTGTATTTATACTGCCCACGCATAGCAGCCTGCTATTATTTCGTTTTGCACTCATAATTACGCTACAATAAAATATCATATATTGATGGTTAGCGGTGCAATAAAAATCCATACGTCACTAAACATACTACATTCTACAACATGCCTGATATACGTTAGTCACGAACTAGACCAGCGGGAGTCATCGGTACCAGCTTCACTCGTCGCTTAGCATGGTGTCTAAATATCCCCTTTTGTTGTAACAGCCCAAAAAAATTGGTAATATTCGAATAAGAACAAACAATTGAAATTTTCAAAATATAAATAGTAATTAATCAAAATTTAAAAAAAACAATTAGATTAATTAATGGAAATAGGAATGGATATAACAATCTTCAACTATAGGAAGGAGTATAAAGGGTTTTCCCTTTATTTTTTTTGTTTAAATTGTTTATATTTGTATTTCACTATTTTTTTTTAATCTTTATTGTCAGTGGTTAATTGTTTGACATAGTATCAGTTCCTTTTTCTTGATAATTTCTTCTATTTTTTGATTTACAGTTACGCTATATGTTCTTTGGCTTTAAACTAGTCTAAACTGCTTAAATACTCCTATTGTTGCAGTTCACCACATTTTTCGACTAATAGTATAATATGTATTCCTATTAAATTATCATGTTTTATTTTGTTAATCGTTGTCTTTGACAACTACAACGATGTCTGTAAATATAATGTTTCATGGGTTCGCACACATAATTTTTGTCGTGATTTCTCTTCAATAAACCCTTTATCACAATATAGTTTTTAATCTTCAATACATATTTCAACAACTAAGAGCAGTAGAAAAATTACACGTGAAATATTAATTCACATTCTACATAAATAAGTGTATCACTGCTACTACTACATCCACATTTAGATGACACTAGTTATATTTTATTTGTGTAATACGTGCTTCGAATATAATTCTTCTACTGATGATGATGATAATAAATTAATTGTCGAAATACGCTCCAGAATTAAACACTATATTGTAGTGAAGCGTTTATTTAGTAATTAAGATAATTTTTAATTAAATTAGATTATCCACTGCGAAATGGATTTTACCTTATATGTATATGGAAATGTATCGGGTTTTTCAATAAGGACATAACAGTTTTGTATTTAAATAAAATAGAATAATTGAGATATTGGGCTGAAATTTATTCTAGGTGTAGTACACATGTTACATTTAACTATGGAATTCGATTTCGTTCACCACCACTTCACACTTTCGGCCGGAACTTTGACAATTTTGCGTTCCATATTTTTCTCTAAAGTTGTTGGCCATTAAGAATATATCAGTGACGCTATTTCATCTAGTATTTAGTATGATGATAGGCAAATCTATCTTCTGATGTTTGCCTCAGTTAATACTGCATGCTAGAACGATATCATTGACCGCTTAGCGAAATGAAAGAGTAAGGCCGGGAATCTACCAAACGGAGAACTGGCTTCTTTTCCACTACAATGCTTCAAGTCATTTTTTCATTCCCGTGCAAACCTTTTTGATTGAAAAATCTGTACTTTTGATCACGCAATCACAGTACTTTTCGCCAAACTAAAATTTCCCCTCAAGTGGAAAGTTTTGAAGAGATTTAAGCGATCCAAACGTGAGTGACAACGATCTTAAACTTCATTTCTATAAACATTTTTTTCCGGCTGGTTGCCATAAACCAACGAGTTAACGTAACCCCATAAAAAGAAATCGAACTGCATTAAATCGCATGAGTGTGGTTGGTCAGTTAACCGGGTCATTTCTCGAGATTACACGGTTACAGAACTTTCACTTTCCTTTCAATAGATCAATTGCTTGACCAGCTGTGCGGCATGTGGCACCATCTTGATGGAAGCACATATCACTGATGTCAAGTCTATCCAATTCTGGCCGAAAATAGTCTTCCAACATGGTACGATAGCGAACTCCAATGACTGTAACATGGCGATCATTTTCATCGATGAGAAAATATGGTCCAATCACACTTCCGGCATGAAATCCACATCACACGGTTACTTTTTTTTGAGCCTCTTGAAGCACATGTGGGTTGATTGCTGTTCAATAACGCATATTTTACTTATTAACAAAGCCATTAAGCCAAAAATGAGCTTCATTGCTGAAAATGATTTTTCGATGAAATTCAGGATTACCTTCAAACTTTAGTAGGGCTTAATCGGAGAAGTTTCGGCGCTTCAAATGATCAAGAAGCTTCAGTTCTTGAGTTAGTTTGTTATCGTAAGGATGTAAGCCAAGATCTGTACGCAAAATGTTCCACAATATGGTTTAAGAGGTTCTCAATTCCTGTGAACGGCGTGGAATCAACTGATTTGGCTTATTTTGAACTGAAACAATTACGGCTACGATATTTTCGGTACTTTGACTGGTGCTTTGTCTCATTAGCACAGGAACATCCAATAATGAATATTTTCTCTCGAATTTATCCGCTATAGCACGCACAATGACATACGTAACATGTGGGACGATTATTACGACCGAAAAATAAAACGTTGCTTGTTCGTGAACTTCACCATGATAAAAATGTTAACCTTGACTGATGTTTTGGCGTTGACAGATCATTAAAAACGTTCAAGGGTGCAGTCGTATTAAAAGACAAAATCGTTATGGAAAACTTGTATATATTTCCATTAAGTTTATACAAAAGGTTACTTATTCTTCCAACTGTAATGCAACTAATATCTCACCTAATTCGATTACATCAGTTTTTTGATAGTTAGGTTAATATACATATTACTTAAGAAAGTTGGATTGCCCAAATTTATTATTGTATTTAAGGGAAGATACCTATCTAGACAGTGTACAATAGTTTCAAAAACAAATCGGACTAATTTTTTAAAGAATATATCAGTGATGCCATTTCATATAGTATTTAGTATGATGATAGGCAAATCTATCTTCCGATGTTTGATTCAGTTAATACTGCATACTAGAATGACATCATTGACCGCTTAGTGAAGCGAAATGAAAGAGTAAGGCCGAGAATCTACCAAACAGAGAACTGGCTTCTTTTGCACTACAATGTTTCAAGTCATTTTTCTATTCTCGAGCAAACATTTTGGACTGAAAAATCTGTACTTTTGATCACGCAATCACAATATTCGCAAAATTTAAGACCAACTGACTTTTTTCTGTTGGTCAAACTCAAATTTCTCTCAAGTGGACAGTTTTGAAGAGATTTAAGCGATTCAAACGTGCGTGACAACGATCTTCAACTGAATTTCAATAAACAACTTTTTCCGTATGTTCCATAACACTAATAGTTGTACAAATAGCGCGGTCATAAACTAAATGAAGAATTTTTTCAACCGTTCGTAAGGCGATAAAATGTAATGTATGCGAGTATTTTGAAATCGTGATACAATTTAATCTACAGAATATGTAATATCGGATTAGCTGAATTTGCCATTTATTGAAATAAGCCAAGAAATAAGATAAATATTTATTGGAAATAAGCCAAGAAATGAGAACCTACTGGATGAGAAAGTAATAATTTTTTGCATCTAACAAATTGAAACAAACGCTGTTGAAACGATATATACTTGGATCAGAACGGTACAAAAAAAAGCGTTTCCATGCCAAAATTACTTTTAGAAAGAAACAAAATTGCTTTTTTAATTTGCATAAAAGAAACAAAAATGCTGCTAAAAATGCGGTTGATATACTTGATAGAAAGATTGCTTTATATACATCGATTAGAAAAAAATTTGTTCTCTATACGGCTCTAAAATTCTATACTACAAACGTCACAATCAAGAACACGACCGGAACGGTGCGGCGGGTATTTAATAGTCCAGCGTCATTTTCCTGATTTACATATATGATTGTGATGATTGCCAGATCATTTAGCACATATAAGGATGTGTTTGGATTTTTTGTTTCTTTTCAATTCTGCCATAGATTTTGCAAAATTGTTTGTTTAAGCTATTTAATTGTATTTTTAAGTTCATTTGACATGTGTTAATTGATAATTAACTTTGGAAAGATTGGGTATATTGTACATAAGTTGAAAACACTTGTCGAAAATAAACAGAATACAACGGAAAAATTGAAATCTAATTTGAATAAATATTGTTCATAGAAACTTAAAACAAAAAATTATTTTTGCAATTATGGAATGTAGAGTGCGAAAATGAATTGAATGTAAAACCGTTTAATTAATAAATACTAGTATTTATCTATGTCTGTTATATCTATTTAGAGAAGTTGATCAAACATGTCCATGAATAACTTCAGCTTCGTTTAAGATGAGAAAATATGTGGAGAGTAAATATATCATAACAAAGAATGTGTTTTTAATTTCATCATACTCAACGAAAATTATATACAAAATTAATTTAATCTACTTGTCAGTTAAGATGAGTTTTGCTAGCAAAAAGAAAGCATCTACTCATACTTTTAGATCTGGATGTATACAATTTATGTCTACAGTTCAATATATTATAATTTAATCCTTTTATTTATAGTAAAATACAATGATGTAATCTTAATTAGCATAATAAAACCATTTTATTAAACACTTTTTAATATCCCTAACAATCATATTTTATGCGGTCAGCACATTTAATAGGGATGTTTTTCTATTTTGTTTCAAAATACAATGTCGTCATCTTTTACTTCAGATGTGCCTGGACCTATCCCTGGACCTCCAGTCGTCACAGATACTGGTAGAAATTGGATATCTTTGTCTTGGGGTAAGCCAGAACATAGAGGTGCGGCTCCCGTAGTAGCTTATAAAGTCGAAGCATGGTTAAGAGGTGGTGAAACAAGATGGATTGACTTGGGCGTTTCCGGACATAATAACTTTGACGCATTTAATTTAAAACCCGAGGGAGAATATCAGTTTAGAGTAACTCCAAGAAATAGATACGGATGGGGAGAACCTGTATTGAGCGAACCAATTACAATTGGAAGATTCGATGAATTACCGGAGTTCATTAAAACATTACCTGGACAGCTGAAAGTTCTAGAGGGTTCGGAAATTACTTTAGATTGCGAGGTATGATTTATTGGGTTGGTATACTTTTGCAAAGTATATAAATTTCTTTTAGGTGCGAGGAAGTCCAAAACCTTTTATTAAGTGGTATAAAGATAGTGTAGAAATAGATCATTATGAAAATAAACACTACCAAGTTTTAAATATAGGAGAACAATGCCAATTGACGATAAAAGATTTAAATGAAAATGATAGCGGAAGATACATGTGTGAAGCCACAAACAAAATTGGCAGAGTTTCGACATTTGCTCGTTTATTTGTTGTGAACGATCCCAAAATATTAAAAGCTGATAAAAATCTCAAACTGTAAGTATAAAATATTTGAAGTTATTCTATGTATAATATATCCATAATAACTAATTGGAAATAATTATTTTCTTACCGTTTTAACATTATTTTTATGTAATTACATAAATTTCCTTTTTATGCAAAAGAAACAAGAACAGCTATTATTTTTGTTTTAAAATACAGTGTAAGAATAATATTGTAGGAACATTCAAGGTGATATCTTGAAAGCTGTTCCTCCACAATTTACAATGAGACTGAGAGATAGAAGGATACAAGTAAGTTACCCAGTTCGTCTAACGTGTCAAGTAACAGGCATTCCTGCTCCAATAATTACGTGGAGTAAAGACCATGAGAAGCTCAACGAGGATGGTAAGTAATGTGAATATAATCTGTAATAATAGAAATTATTATATCAAATTATTACTTATAGATAAACATAGATTTTGGACAGAAGGTCACTTTCAAACTTTGGAGATAGCAAAAACATACTTGGAAGATTCTGGTGTCTATTGTGTAACAGCGAAAAATGAGCACGGCTCAGTCTCATGTCGTTGCAATTTAATTGTTGATAAAGGTTTAAGAGCCTATGTTGCTCCAGAGTTTAACATTCCCATTGAGCTCTTAGAATCCTCTTTAAAAATTGGCGATGAATTGAGATTGTGTGGACAAGTACAAGCTTATCCAACTGTAGGCGTAGTATGGTATCGAGATGGGGTAAATATAGCATAAACGCATGTACTGTAGAGATGTTTGAAATAAAAATCTAAACTTATACAAATCAAATCGCTCTAGCATTGTAATTTGAAAACATATATAGTTTTTCTGAGATTTCTTAGATCGCTTATCGTACATGAGTAGTTCCATAAATTGGCAAATAAATCGAACGTTTATGTTATATTTGGACTGGTTGTCAACACACATACCAGAAACATTTGTAAGCAAATCTAATCCTTTTTTCCGCCAATTTGATTCTGAACTCAATGGAAGCCGATATTTTACTGTTAAGTTCAGAGATCAGTGAAAATATTGTAAAGAAATAAAATCTGAGTCTTAGAAAATGATCGACGATAATATTATATACATATAATATCAATATACATATTTTTCTAATACACTTGTTCACAGTTCTTGTCTGTTTTTTGTTTATCTATTGACCAAAAAGATCGATTTAACATACATGGATGAATTTTGCAGTTAACACCAACATGTGTGAAAAACGATTTAACAGTATACAGAATGTATATATACAAGGGGTACTAGGAAAGTTTTGCAATACAGCTTTGTTTATTTAATTTTTTCAAAGTAATTTTCTCTACACTCAATACATCTCTCCATCCTCCGAAACCAATCTTTAAACCAGTTCTGCCAAGTTTTACTAGGGAGTAAAGTACACTCGTTGTCCTAAGCCCGCAGAAGGGCCTCATCACTGCAAAACAGCCTCCCTTTTAGCTTCATTTTCACATGCGGAAACAGTGCAAAGTCGCAGGGAGCTAGATCTGGACTGTAGGGAGGGTGATCGAGAAGTTTCAATCCTGTTGTGATCAAATATTCGGTGTGGGCCTTGGTGGGGTGAGCTGGAGCATTATCTCGATGGAGGAATCAAGTGTCCATTCTTGACTTTGACGGCAGGTTCTTCACAGATCCAATTACTTTAGGCAGGTACTGTTCAAAACGATGCGTTCCACAATTTCACGTGATTTGAAAAATACAGCTATCATTTTCTTCTTTCCTCATCATCAAAGACCCAAAATTTGTTTTGAGCTTTGGTCGGCACATCGTCATAGAACAGCCAAGTCTCGTCACCTGTCACGATGTTGTTCACATACCGAGATTGTCCTTTATTAAACTTTTTTTAGCATCTCCCGGCACCAAGTCACACGTCGTGTCATCTGCTCTTCAGTCAGTCGATGCGGCACCCAGAGAGAACAAAGTTTCTTCACGTGCAAATGATCATGCAGAATCTAACGAATTGCTGGTGCATTTAGGTCTGAAGTACCTTCTATCTGTTGGTAGGTCACTCGCCTGTCCTCGCCAAGCATTTTCCTCCCTTTGGAATTCTCTATACCACCTGAATATCGTTGTGCGATGCGGACAAACATCACCCAGTGCAAGAGTAATTTCTTCGAAGCGTTGGTTTATGTTTAAACCACGCACGAAATTATGACGCAAAACTGCCCTTATCTCCGTGACCACGATGCCATCGCAAGCACTTTACACCCTCACTGCTAATGAATAACTGAGCCCATCGACATGGCGCGGCGACTACTATGCACGTATGAACATGTCTCAATATGCAGCAACAAGCAGCTTCCTAAGATTCCTTGTTGCGTCATATTGCAAAACTTTGCTAGTACCCTTTGTATTAAATAAATATAAATAGAAAATAAAAAAATATTTTCTTATTTATTTGTTTTATGCGTATTAAATCGTTTTTCACATTTGTTACATTAAAAACTGCCATTGTATTTTCTACATATATATGTATATATGTATAAGTATATGTACATATACATACTACAATTATACCGGGGAATCCAGCAATTAAACTAGTTATTTGATTTTGATGATATATACATACTTTCTTTTGTAATAAACGATTTCGAAATGTGCTTGTAAAAGTGCATTTAAATTCTATTTTTAGAAAAATAAGGGTGTAGTATTCATTCATCTTTACACTTATTTGAAAATTGTGAATAATTGTAAAATGATATTTTACAATTATTTATTTGTAGGTAAGATTACGTCCCTCCAGGCGGATAATAATGACACTTTCACATGATGGTCATGTGGAATTAACAATAGCACATGTAACGAAAAGAGACGCTGGTCATTATATATGTATTGCCACGAATGAAGTCGGAAGAGCGGAAAGTGTAGCTAAAGTAGAAATTGATTTAACCATAGAACGAGTAACACTATCAGATGGTGAAGACGATATTAAGAAAATTGAAAAGGTTACGAAAGATTTGCAGTAAGTAACTTTTTGCATAAACAATAATCAAAATGTATTTATATTTATGTTTGTAGTTACTCCAAGGAGCCCAAGTTTTTGAAGAAACCTAGATCGACTGATGCATTTGAAGGAGACGATATTGTTATATTGTGTGAAGTAATTGGGGATCCAAAACCAGAAGTATTTTGGTTAAGAGATTTCTTAAGGGTAAGTATTTAGAGATTTCTTTGTAATTAGATTTTTGTATTATATATAAAGCAATTATTACTAGTAATTTTTTTAAACGACTCTGTTGTGTGTAGAAAATGCAGGAAGATATGTTTTTTTAATTGCAGGAATTAAATATAAGAGCCTAATAAACTTATTTTTTGATAAGTTAATTTTAAATTGTTGTATATAAATATTTATCTTTACTATCTCTAACATATTCAATAGTTTTTTATTGAAAAGATGCAGAAATAATGTTTTGGAAAGCAAAATTGATATTCTAAATTTAACAAAATATATCATTACTAATTAACGTCATTAGCAATCATTTTATCGAAAAATTGTATATGTGCCACATTCATATTTATTCTAAAAAAGATGACATTTCGTAATGCTACAAGAACAGAAAATAAATTACAATACAGGGATACGATGTGTGATTTCATTTTAAAGTACAAGATATCAGTTGTTACACATCTTTCGTACTTTAGAAGTATGTACGCAATTAATCATATAATACTATTTAATATTCAATTTAAAACACAATTTGTTGAGAGAATTTCTATTCGTCCACTTCTACACAAAAATTTCGCAAAATTTCGCTTAAAAAATATTCAGCAAAAATACCTAAATCCATTTTTGGATAATAGTAGGAGTGAATTGGCTCAGGTCGGGACAATTTTTCCTTAAGTTTGTCAAACAGAATGTTTATGTTTTTATTTATAATATTAATGTAAAACGCCGAAATAAAAAAATATCATTTTGAATGCTTCTATTTTAGTATTTTTTCAAACTGAAAACTGAAAAAAAATGACTTTTCAAACATAAATCTTTATGATTCTTTATAATCGCAATTTGCAAGTTGATTTGTAGACAAAACTGTTTATACTATAGACTGTTCTTTAATTTCACATTTTGTAGAGAAAATAACTGGTACTTAACTAGATGTGCCAACATGACGTATGCAAATGATATATGTTTAACCATATGAGGGAGAATGATATTACAAGCAAATATGAGAAAATTGAGTATTTGAATTCGAAATTCTAAATTATTTACTTGCCTTATATTCATCGTTACAATTATCTATTAATAATGTTATTTATTGTTACAACTCGTAATAATTTACGAGGATAGTTTGACAAGTAGTGAGAATGACACATAGGTGGCGCTCTAATTAGTAAAACAAATGCACTGTAATTTAGGTTGCCTATTTATATGTTTACATTCCGATATTTAGATAAATCGGTTGATTAGTTTATTTTTGACAGCTGATTGAAAAAGAAGCAACACGTCGTTTTATTAAAATGGAAAAAGCAGAGTATCATGCGGTGATTAAATACTTCGTAATTAAGGGTACCGAAATAAAAGATGAGTTACGGGAAACATTAGGTGAATCTGCTCCACCATCCGCCGCAATAAGTAGATGGGTAAATGAATTTAAACGTGGTAGAACAAGCTGTGTTGATGAAGCGCGCTTTGGAGCACCCAAAATCGTGACTTCTAAGGAAATGATTATAAAAATCCATAATATTATTACGCGAGATCGGCGACTTAAAGTGAGAGAGATAGCAGACATGGTAAACATTTTAACACAATGCGTACACCACATTTTGACGAAAGAATTGGGCCTTTCCAAGCTTTCGGCAAGATGGGTGCCACGATTGCTTACGACTGATGAAAAGTTCACTCGTTTGCGCATTTCCAATGAGTGTTTAGACCTTTATAAGCGGAATCCGGTTGATTTGGTTGTCACCAAAGGACCCTCTCCCCACATTTTAAAGTCACCACTCCACCCCCAAAAGATTTTGTAATGTATATGGTGTACTGTAACCGGTATTGTTCATTACTGTTTTTGAACACGGGCTAAACTGAACTGTCTTTATTTCAGAACAGCGAGGGCTAGTTAATCGAAAGAAAGTGATATTCTTGCAGAATAATGCAAAAAAACTGCAAGATGTACACTTAAAAAAATTTCTGCTCTAGGGAAATTTTATCCCATCCTCCATATTATATGATTATTATCTTTTCTTGGCTCTGAATAATCACATGCGGAATAAGAAATTTACCAACAAAGCAGAGGTTGAAATGGAAATGGGTAATTTTTTTGTTCTAGACACCTCGCGTTTTTTAGAATCGGAATATACAAGCTTGTTTCTCGTTAGGAAAGGGTAATAGATTGGGAAGGTGATTATTTTAATTAATAAAAGTGTTTAAAAAAAATGTACATATGTTTATTAAGTGTTATTTAAAAAGACTGCACGAACTTTGTTGGTTATAGATTTACTACCTGAAATGGACATGAGTCTTTTCCATTGATACCTTTCTTTCGTGATCCTTATGATTTATTAGAATACATTTTCTAGCTTAGTTTATGTATAGATTTCCTCTTCAGTATATTCATCTTCCATTTTTAGAAAGTGCCTTCTAGTTAAATCAACGCCTTAACATAGCATGTAGATCGCGATTTACTGCAGTAGTGTAGATATTCCAAATTATATTTTGAATTTATTTACTTATTATCAAACATTTTTGCCAAAAATTCGGACGTTATGTTAAATATGTGACAACTACAATTAGGTTCTTAATATTTTTCAAATGTATTTACTAAGCATACATTTACTTTATTAAATTTCGCTTCGAACTTTATTTACATTCTTCGAAAAATAGTTCTCCAAATATTGCCATTAATTTTAACAATCTGTAACGTGAAAGGTAAATAAATACGCACTGGTTGAAATAATGTGTTCAGTCAGAGCAAAATACGTTCATTCAACTATAGTTGCAATACGTCGAGCATGTTTACCAAACACTTAAAAAATGTTAAAGTAAGAAATTGCTCAAGAATTAAGAATTAACTTGTGTCAAATAGAAAAGTATTTATTAAATAAATACACTTTGTTATTTTTATATATTTATGTTTTTTTTTACATGCACGTATAGGTAACATGGATGTGTAGTTGTTTCCCTTCGGAATTCGTTAAATCAACTGGAAAGAAATATTGAATGAATTCTTTGTTAAAAAGAAATGCATTTTTTCCTTATGTTGAAATTCTCATTTTGTCCAGTAAACATATTTCATTGAAGTAAAATAGTTTGACATTTTTAAGTGTTTCCTCTATGCATCACTTTATGCTTACTTAACTCATTATTACTTACTAGTTAATTTCACATGTGAAACATGGGATTCTATGGTTTGTTGAATTAAGAGAATTTTCTCAGTGAAGAGGTCAGATTCTTTATAAGTGATGGTTAATAATAATAATAATAATAATAATAATAATAATAATAATAATAATAAACAAATTTGATCAAATAAATGACGTATAAAACGTATTTTGATAAACATCTAAATTATCTTATACCAGGGTGGTTTGACAAGTGGTGAGAATGGAAAAGAAAAACGAATTTTTTAAATACAAAATAATTTTTATTTTTCAATATATTCTCCTAAAAGAGCAATCAATACATTTATTCCAACGGTGCTCCAATGCCCTTATGCCATCTCTAAAATGCGATTCCGGAAGGCTTGCAAAATACTCATATACGAAGATGATAAGCCCGTCGTTAGACGAAAATTTCTTTCCACCTAGTGCCGTTTTCAATTTTGGAAAAAGGTTGGAAGTCGGAAGGGGCTAGATCCGGCGAATAAGGCGCATGCGGTACTAATTGAAAATACAATTCGTTGATTTTGGACATCGCAACTGTCCTGGTATGCGAGGGAGCGTTGTATTGGTAAAACAGAATCTTTTTCTTTGTCATGCCTGGCCGTTTAGCACGAATCTCAATATTTAATTTTTGTAGACGTTATGCGTAATATTGTCCGTTTATTGTGGCACCTTTCTGAAGGTAATCAATGAGCGAAATGCCCTTTGGATCCCAAAAAATTGATGCCATCACCTTGTTTGCCGATAAAGTGGTTTTCGCTTTCTTTGGAGGTGCAGAACCACGTTCTAACCATTGTTTCGACTGTTGTTTACTTTCGGGTGTACTGTAGTGTATCCAAGCTTCATCGCAAGTAACAAATCGCCTACAAAAATCAACCGGATTCCGCTTATAAAGGTTCAAACACTCATTGGAAATGCGCAAACGAGTGAACTCTTGATCAGTCGTAAGCAATCGCGGCACCCACATTGCCGAAAGCTTGGAAAAGCCCAATCGTTTCGTTAAAATGTGGTGTACGCGTTCTGTTGAAATATTTACCATGTCTGCTATCTCTCTCACTTTGAGTCGTCGATCTTGCGTAAGAATATTATGGATTTTTATAATCATTTCCTTAGAAGTCACGATTTTGGGTGCTCCAGAGCGTGCTTCATCAACACAGCTTGTTCTACCACGTTTAAATTCATTATTGTGGCGGATGATGGAGCAGATTCACCTAATGTTTCCCGTAACTCATCTCTTATTTCGGTAGCTTTCACACCCTTAATTACGAAGTATTTAGTCACCGCACGATACTCTGCTTTTTCCATTTTAACAAAACGACGTGTCGCTTCTTTTTCAATCAGCTGTCAAAAATAAACTAATCAATCGATTTATCTAATTATCGGAATGTAAACATATAAATAGGCAACCTAAATTACAGTGAATTTATTTTACCAATTAGAGCGCCACCTATGTGTCATTCTCACTACTTATCAAACTATCCTCGTAAGCAAATTTAATTTTCCCCTCCTTACATTTGAAGTCCCTATACTATTTCTAGGAAATGTACATATGTAAAAGTAGTGAAACGCTATAAAAGTTGTATGAAAATCTTTTTATTTTACAGTTGAACCAATTTTCGCTTTTATTGATTTATTATGTCACTTAATTAGTATATCACGTAAAAGTAATCAACAGTCATAATTTCACTTCGAAAACGTTTTGCCCAGACTTCTGTTAAATTACTGAACTGAAGGGGATGATCTAACTGTTAAAATTTATATTTGTGAATTGTAGCTTGAGCAACAGCAGTGGTAAACTTCATTAATTTTCTCCGATGTTTTTTACGAATACAATCCTGCAGCCTATGCAGTAAGGATGTTTCATTGTATTCGCTTCTACAAAATCCAAAAGTTCCACAACAATTCCAAAAGGTGGACGTTATACTTTTTTAGTAAATAGTCACTTTCTTAGATAGTGTGTGGTCAGTGGCCGCCAGCACCTTCTTTTCTTTTTGGAAACAGATCATGGTAAACCCACTTCATGTCGAGAATTTAATTAATAAATTATGTACTTCTTGTTTTGTTATAGTTCTGTTCTTTTTTTATCTGGCCGCTATAATCTAAACTGTAAAATGTGACAAAATAAGGTCGCTTAATTTTAAATAAATCCTATCTGAGTACTATCTGTTACAAGTAATCGGAAACAATAATAAATTACACTAGCCTTCTTTTTAGGGTCAACATCCAGAAGTAGACGTAAATTTCAAAGTCACGTCTATTTCGAATAATAAAAGTCTATTAATGGTAATGGTTCTGTAGTTTAGAACAATCATATTGGTTCGAAAGGTTATTTTGAAAATCAGGCTTTCCATTTACTTTAAAATTTTCTATAAAAGTTTTTTCCATATATAAACGTAATAAAATAGTCGTACTTACATGTTTGCCATATATAGACGACGTAATAACGTTGCAGTTACACTTCTATACGAATGGTGTCTGTGTATTTAGGAACTACTGTAACCTTGTTTATGAAAACGAGTACATTATTAGTTTTTTAAATGTTATTGGTTACATCTTAAAAATCACTAAAAATAAATAATGTCTTAATTTAATATCTTAATAACAGTATATTAAAGAACGAGTGTCATAAGAGAGGTCTTATAACATGAGCTCAGGGGGCCTTAAATGAGTGCGCGTGTGTGATTCTTATGACAAAAATTGTTTGTTATTCTTCTAATTTGTCTCATTTATGATCTTTTGTAGATAAATAATACTAAATTTAGAATTTATAAAATTTTCATTTCAATTTTCTATTGAATATTTTATACCTATTAAATTTAATAAAAAATGACTGAGAAGTTGTCATACATTCCACCTGAAACTAGAAAAATTGTTGAAAACACCGAAAATAATTTACTTCACATTAAATCTCCTATCAATTTTAAGGGTGACGCAAAGCGGTGTAAATAAGCAAGTTATATCAAAAAATCTTTTATTATTTTATTAAAAATAATCATTTACTTCATAGACTATTTATTGTCTTGTATAGTTTCTAATTATTTGCTAGTTACATTTGCATTTGAATGTTCGATTTTACATTTTTCGATGTTTGGATTTCGTCACAGACCACTGTTAGATACTTTACTCAATAATGATCGGACCAGCTTATATTTGGCATGTGGAATAATTTGTAATACTTTCAATTTAATTGGAATTGTAAAATTTAAATGATCGAATTCGTAGTACTTGTGTTTAGTAACTACGTATACTTTTGTATTTAAATAATAATTCGTATGCATTTTCATGAGTATACCAGAAAAGAAGGATTATACTTTGTTTAATATGTAAATATATACAGTACAGAATTATTAGGTGTTAATTATTAAAATATATAAAACATAAGCATTTTTATTCACAAAATTGTTGCAATTATGTTTTTGATACACATTATATATTCTTTACATGTTCAATAAATATGTCTAACACCTTTAATTCAATATTACAAATACTTTTTATGTAATTAATAGTACACTTTAATATGCTAATAATATATTTAATATGCGTTAATGCGTTAATTTGACAAATAACGAAAGAAACCTATTACACAACCACACTATCAAATAAAATCTGAATACTTGCTTTCCTGACCAATATACTTAATTGCTGTATAAGTTGCCTAAACAACAACATCTATCCTTGCTCCACTTGCTATCTTCCCCTGAAACACGACCTAAACTTGATATAACATACACCTCTACTTATAAGTGATTTGTGGATTTGTTATAAAATTTGAACTGACTACTTTTGAAAAACTAAATTGTACTAGACTAAAAGAGTGCGTTTATAAATTATAGAATATAAACGCGCTGTTTTCGTGTTTCTATTGCATTGTTGCGGAAACAAATTAGAACAAATGTTTTCAGGTTCTTCTTATTAAATGTTGACAGGTTTTCAAATTGTAATAGTATAGGCTTATGTTATCTTTATGTATGTCATGCATCAAAATAAAAATAAAGGTTCTTTCAAATTTCGCGTTTTTTTTAAAGAATAAATAAAACACATAATTTGCATTCACTTTCAAAAACTTTTTATTGGTAATTGAAGTATCAGTTATGACATTTATATGCGAAAAATAATATCTACCAAATGGCCTACTCTTGCAGCTCCACAAACGTCCACTCTTTTGTTAAAATTTTCAATGACAATTTGACATAATTGGGGCATAATTTCATCTTTCTAAGCAGGAGTTGATTGTGGATTGCTTTTATAAACCTGACTTTTCACATAACCCGAAAGAAAATAGTCTAACGGTGTCAAATCACATGATCTTGGTGGCCAATTAACATCACCGTTTCTTGAGATTACACGTGCAGCAAATTTTTATCTCAATAAATCAATTGTGTAAAGTGAGGTGTAGCGCCATCCTGTTGAAACCACATATCCTCTAGATCAATATTCATTAATTCAGGCCACAAAAATTCGGTTATCATCCGAGGATATCGATCACCATTGACAGTTACAAATTACACCTCCTGACCATAATGCACACCAAACAATAACTCGTTTAGGATACATAGATTTCTCATGAATAATTCGTGGATTTTCGTCCCCCCAGATACGGCAATTTTGTTTATTAACATAGCCACCAAGTTCAATATGTGCCTAATCGGAAAACATTATTTTTTGAGAAAAAACAGCTGGTTGTTCATTGATGAAATTGACCAATGAACGATGTTTTAAATGATTTGATGGCTTTACTTCCTGTGTTATTTGAACATTATGTGCCTTCACAGCTAAATCCTTGTGTAAAATACCCCATGTTGTTGATCCACTAAGTGTAAGTTGTTGTGAACGTCGTCTAATGGACATTTCAGGATCTTCAGCAACACTCTCAAACCAAGACTTTCTTGTGAACGACCACTACGACTGTATTTTTCACTTTTTTGATCTTCCACGGAACCGGTTTCTTGAAATTTTTTAATAATTTGACCAACAGTGCTTTTAGATGGACGATTATATAAACCATAAAATTCACGTAAATTTCTAAAAACTCTTTTCACAGAACGCTGATTTTCATAAAATAATTCAACAATTTGCCATTTTTATAAATATCATACATCACCCTTTTTAAATGCCCACATACCCAGACAAATTCAGTGCGCCATCTATATTTTATTTATTCTTAAAAAATACCGCGCACTTTATGTATCTCTAATATGCACCCTGTGAAAAGCGATTATTAGGAATTATTAAGCAAAACAATAATATAGGAATATAAGCTTACTTAGTTGATTTTTGTAAGAAATGAAAACGTTAAAGTATATTTTATATTATATATGCATCTACAATATAATACATATATAATATAATGTATTGGCAATGCCAGTATGTTGCATTGCCAGTGGACATTTGTACGTTTAAATATGATTATATTGTATGTATTATGATCTGACTATATGGAAAACGTATGATGTATGAGTATGTATGTATATGAAAGACTATTTATCTGATGCTTCAGTCAAACTTTAGAACTGTGGTATCTGTAACTGTAGTGTTAATGCACTTAGTTTCTCGTTCCTTGTAGAAACTAAATAAACCCAAGAAACTTTCTTTAATGTGATGAACTTATTCATTAGTTTTAATTGAAAAACGTAAAAATAAATTAGCTGATAATTATACGCAATGCATAGAAAATTAATTAAATGCATTAATTTCTAGTTCTCCGTCTAAACCATATGCTCAAACATATGATGGCGTACAATGTTACGGGTGAGTCTGGCAGTGGAGGTCAAACAAAGCATAAATACAAAAAATGCTCGTTTCATACATTGTTATGCACATTAATTAAATTTAGCTATTCCAAAAATAAAACTCAAAAATTCTAAAGCGAAAATGCTTTTGTCAAATATATATGCTATTCTTAGTTTTTTTGATCCCACTTACAGATGTGATATACATATTAAGAAAAGTTATGAACCGAAAATTGGCCTAACCTTGCTTGTCTGTGTAGAAATGATTTAAATAATATTCTTCTTCTGCTAAATTATAACTTGTAGTGTATCGCTTCAGGTTTTTTTCAAAAAATCGATAAACATGCAGATATTATTATATTATTTTAATAGATAAACTTGTTTCACCTTTGTATTTGTGTTGTTTGCTTCCTGAAATATGAAGCATTATTAAGCGTTTAAAGTTTAAAGAGCAGAATTTTGGTTTATTAAACAACTTCTCTTAGACTCTGTATATATATATATATATATATATATATATATATATATATATATATATATATAATTTAACTTTAAATATAAAAATTTGATAAAAAAAAGTTCTTAATAGTATATCTAGTTTAAATTATTTAATGTTTATGCATTAAAACAATAATAATAGTTATATTATGCAATATAGTAAATACACAGTCTGTCGCAGAGAAAACTGAACCGTTTTAAAATAAAAACAAAAAGTTACTATTTTGGTTCATTTATTTTATTTAAAGTAGTCTCCTTCGGTTTCAATACTACGTTTTGCGCGGTCAATTAACATGTCGAATGCATTTTTAAATTCATCTTTAGAGATGTCCTTTAAGATCGCTGTCGACGCCTTTTTAATGGCTTCGACGTCGGCATTACACTGTTCTTTCATCGGCAAGTGTAGTTTGGAGAATAGACAGAAATTACTGGGGGACAAATCCGGTGAATGGTTGATGGTTAAAATGCCAGTTAGAAAATCAGTGATAGGCGTCAAGCGAGGAGATGGCGCGTTATCATGTAACAAACGCCAGCTACCATTTTCACGATATTGAGGGCACAAACGACAAATACACGCCAAAAGACGCTTCATAACACAAGGATAATATACCGTATTGACTGTGTGACTAGTTGGTACAATCTGTGCATTATGCCTCTCGAATCATAAAAACAAACGAATATTGCCTTCACTCCAAACGGCTTTTTATCGGTCTTTCTTCGCTTAGACGCTCCCATTCAGAGATTTGACACTTGATCTCTGAATCATATTGTATACACCACGTCTCGTCTCTAATTACAATAGAATACTTGACGTTTTCGTCCTTTTTTTGTCTTTAATGAAGTTTGTACAATGGTAATTTTAATGGAGCCAGTGGTTGATTAACTTAATTACTTAAGGTTGATATATAAACCCTTTCCACATTCATTTGCGTATTTTGTATACGTATTTCGACAACTAAGTTGTCATCAGCAGATGTTGTCGCACCTGGAAAATTACAGCAAGAGCCCCCATGAAACAAATTTCGTACATGATCTGTACCGTCGAAAGCCAAAACGCGCACTGTATACTAGATATTTTCCGAAAAGAAACTAATGTCAATAGATTCATCATGGCGGACTCAAATCATAGCATGCAATAAAAGATGGCTTCTTTCAGTTTTCTAATCAATCGTTTGCTTAGTTTCCCACTAACAAAAGTAAGATACGAAAAAGAGTTGAATTTTATTAAGAATATCGCGAGATACAATGGTTTTGATTCAGAAATAATCAATGGATTAATTAGCAAGGCTAACATAAGAAAAACAATTCGGGATACCGCATGTCTGTCAGCTTAAAGCAATCGACACAAGCAATTTATATGTTTACCTTTTCACCCTTCGACGTAAAATTTTATTGTGATTTTAAAGAGCGTGGTTTCCAAGTTGCATTTCGGTCCACTAACTCCATCAAATCCCTCTTAGGAAATGCATAAGACAATGTCGAGGACAACAAAAAATCGAGAATTTACAGAATTAAATGTCTAGATTGCAGTAAAACGAAACGATTGATAGAAACCAGGTACAAAGGATATATTGTAGACATCAAATTCAATCGGCCAGAAAAATGCGGTTTAACAAAACATGTGTTGGAAAATAATCATAGCGTAACCGCGGATTGTTTGCATTTGGTAAAGAATGTGTGCAATTATCGCGAATTAGATACGTATGAAAGCATGTACAATTTGAAGAATAAATGCCGTGTGTTTAACACTGACTTGGGACCTACCCATAGATAAAGGAAGGTGCTATAAACACATGCAAGTACCTTATTTTAGGATAGTTTAAGACAATTTTCTTTAAAATTATGTGAAGCGAGTGTGCGTTTTGGCTTTCGGCGGTACATATCGTGAAAGTTGTTTCGTGCGGGCTTTTGCCGTAGTTTTCCAGGTGCGACACTGTTAAATTATCTGCAGATGATGACAACATACGTCGTTTAAATACGTGTACAGAATACGAAAATTAATGTAAAAAGGGGTTATATATCAACCTTAAGTGATTAAGTCTGAACAATGCTGAATTCAGTTAGCTTGTGTGGTACAAACCTTGCACAAATGTTTCTCAGTCCCAAATGCTGTGTCAAAATACGATGAATTAAATCTTTGGAAATATTTAGTTCCATTCCTACGTATCGCAAAGAGGATTTCGTTTCATTTTTGATAAATTCATGCACAAGTTTCATGTTGCTTTCAATAACCACAGATTTTTTTTGTACCAGGATGTTCGTCGTCATTTATATCCGTACGACCGTCTTTAAATCGTTTATACCTCTCATATACACTCGTACGTGATAAACACGCATCACCATGCACTTGTTTCATCAAATTAAACGTTTCAGTAAACAATTTACCGAGTTTAAAACAGAACTTGATTTTGCTCTTTGTTCAAAATTTATTTTTCGACCAATGCCAAATATACACTGTTACTTTATGCGCAATTTTTCTTCTTCTAATGATGCGAATGTCATGATATTTTGACACAACATTGGTGACAGATCTACCTTATCGACGTATATGTTTTTTAATAGATGGCGCCACTAAGAATTACTGTCTTAAAAAGTTAAGTTTTCTCTGCGACAGATTGTGTATAATTCACGTAATAGAATATCTATTAAAATGATGTAAGGTTATATGTATTACAAAAATGTCGAGATTGATTATATGACACATTAATAGTTACTATTATGATCTACTGAAACTTTACTTTATTTGAAAAATAATTTATAATAATTATAATATTTGTAGTTTATATTATATATTACCATTTAGAGCAAATTGTCAAATAAAAATTAATTTTATTTTAACGTATTTTTAAACTTATTTTTAAAAAAGAAATCAGGGCTTGGGAAAAACAAAATAGAAAAGACACAGACTATATATGAAATAGAGGGTATATTTTGTATTATAATTATAATCATATTTTTAATATGAAAAACATCTAATAATTTTTTCTTTATTAATTCATTAATGTTAATTTATTAAATTTATTAAAACTTTTATTGGTATATTTATTTCAAGTTCAAGTTAATATTAATATAGTGTGTTATAAAATAAGTTATGTATATCAATTCAAGCAATTCTTAATCTTATATATCACCAGAGATTGAGTCTATGCTAGCCGAGGTATATATTGTATTATTTTATACGTTTATGGTAAGTAAATTTTACGTAATTTAATTATTTTTTCCGAATTTTTGTTTTGTGGAAAATATGGGCCCAATAAATTTAGCCCTAAAATGCTGCACTAAACGTTAAAACCAAATTTCACTTGATGCCCACATTCCATAACAACGTCAGAATTTTCAGTTTCCCAAAAGTGAAGATTTTGTCTATTGAAGAGGCCATTATTCTGTTTTTGTAAGAATAAAGTCATAATAGGAAAATTAATTATTCCCACATTGGTTAATATACCATTGGCAAAATTATAATCTGCCCTCTTGATCTTCATTCCTAAATCCCTGTATTAATATGAATGGTATTTGTGACGCTTTGTGCTGCAATTTCCGAAATACGAGAGTTATGTTTAATTTCTATAACAGCTATTGAAGGATTTTCAATAGTACATTTAACTAAAGGATTTTCAACAGCACATTTAATTATATATCACTAATTTCAGACTTTCAGTAGGTTTAGAATACGAATCATACTCGCTTAAATTAATTTTTAAATTTATATACGTACAAGTAGTGGGTTGGCCATTTTAGGATACAGTTTCAACTACATTCGTTCAGCTTTTACACTATTTTTATAATAAATAATGTAAGAACTGAACATATAAAATTTTTCACTATTGCTAATTTGAACCATAGTTATCACAATACTGGAAACAATAATTACTAGCACAATATGATTGGCATAAATAGTATTTTTAAGTGACATTGAATTCGATTGCGTTTTTATCATTCTTCACAGACTATTTGTGTTGTTACGGTGTTTCATGAAATATATTAATATTTTTTTAATAGATAGTACATATATGTGTTGTCATTGTAAGCAGAAGAAGAAATCAAAAATTTCAAAGTTGATGTTCCATAAGAAAAAATGAATTTAAGGAGTTTAAATTCTGTATAAAAAGTACTTCAAGTAAGTGCACATACAAATTATGTGTTTACTACAACAAAAAGAAGTTATTATGAAGAGAAGAAATTTGACATTTTTCTCTTTCTTGCTGTGAAAAAAAAAACTTATAATTTTGCTAGCTCTTAGGCATTATGCATCTAATTTAACTAACCGGGCACGTTTTATATACACACATACATACATAATAACATACATACACGTAAGACTATTCAGAGATTTTCTTTCGGATTCGATTTATTAAATTTTATTTCATGCACAATTTGTTAAGAAACTTTTAATACAGTAATTTATGTCATGGAAAAACAAATGATTTATTAACTTATTTAAATACAAAAAAAGTTTTTCTACAAATATGCATAATACCATAGCGTATAATATGTTAATCAAAGAGTATAACAAAAATAAGCTCGAAAGCAATCTAATTATATTTGTCATGCTCGGATATCTGGAGCGCCTCTCTCTGAAGAATGACTAATCTAATTAGTTGTTACCCGCACTTCAGTGCTTTCAGTTAACAATTTTTTAATGTAGTTTATAATTCCTTTTTTCTAAAATTCGTCAGAATACGCATCAGACTTATAGTGTAAGGTAAATATAATTGTTTCTCTTGAGTTGCATATATTACTTATAGGTCATCTGTTAAGTCATTAATATTCAGATTTTAACTATTAAATATTAGAGTAGTAATCAACTTTGTGCATATGTGCATATAATACCTGTATAAACGAAATATTACTCCTGCAATTTATAAAATTGTGTGGATCAGAAAACCAATTTTTTCCCATTTGCACCAAAATGAGTCCCTTACTTTACAATATTATTTGGTATTATATACATATATATATATCAATGATTGATTGATATTCAATTAAAATACAATCACTTGATATCTACACACTAATTTTTATTTTTACGTAAAGCAATTATTTCATCACAATGTCTCTTTCAGATATTATTGCAAACTTAATATTACAGGTAATTAAATTAATTAATACTGATATTACGATATTGAGTAATTATAATACCTTATTGAAAAACTGTTACGTTAATATATACAACTGTTCAGCATTTCAAAGAAATTTTTCGAATGTACAAAAATTTAAATTTAATAATAAAAGGAAACACAACATTAATAAACTATATCTAACGTTACCTTAGACGAAAATTATGTATATTTAGGGATTCAATTTATGATAGAAGTAATAGAAAATAAAGAGTTACGATATTATTAAATTGATTTTATAAAATTAAATTAAATAGTGGAGAATTTAGTGCCTTCCACTAAACTTACGATTTTATTCATTAATGTGACAAGCCCAAGAGATATTGAGATTTTACTTTTAAAGAAAAGTTTATTTATGTTAGTTTCCATAAAATTAATACAAATTATACAAAAAAATTTAAAATCTTAAATAAAAGTCACTATTTTCTGCCATTATATCTACGGTTTGTTAACTGAACAATTTTATTTGTAAGTTCTTTTCTTCGAATGCAGTACATATTCTGCTAAGTTATGAATATTACAAAATAGTTTTAAAAACGTAATATTTTGATTGTTAATTAAATTATAAATGACAACTTTTTTACATTCATTCTTTTTACATTTGCCCACAGGTATTTTTGTAATTGGCGTCTATGTTAAACGTAAATCAATATCAACATTTTGCGCTCATTACTATTTTTGTGATATATGTATGATAACTACACTATTTATCATATATCATACAAATGTGTTGCGAATATTATTGTTAAATATCGTCTATTAATACACCCTGCAGTGTATATTAGTATAAAGTTAAAAGAACTATTTGATCGACGTTTCGGCGAGGTCTCATTAGTCTTCGTCTGAAGCTAGATGGCGTTATATATGGAACAATTCCGTTCAGTTTCAAATAAACGTAATCGAGTTTTGAAGGAGTCGAGGATCTTTTGTAGTCCAATCACCTATGGATCAGATTAATACAAATGATTTTTATTACAACGCCATTTTAGCAAAGACTAGGACCTACATTATTATGGTTCTGCGTAATGTTTTATAAGACATTCAGAAGCATAGAAAGCATAGAACATTATCTAAATAGGCTTTTGTTATTACGCACCTAAAACTCGTAATAAATAAAATGAAAAAGCATAGATGTAATTTAATCAAACTTTTGGGAATAGTTTGTTTTAGACAGCTTAAGAGGTTTAACACTGCACGTAGCAGGGCGGCCCAGGTACTCCAATTACTGTTTTAAATGAAGAAACTATCAATACTGAAGCGGTAACAATTCCCACAAATTCATGTTTAACTCTCGTAACTTGATATATTTGTTGAAATTGTTTTCATCGTTTTCCATAAATATTCAAACATGTTTGCCTTCATTAGATTCCATGTTTGCTAACACCTGATCAAAAAACTAATAGAATAGCGATTTGTGGATACTGGAAAGAAAGTGTTGAGGAAAAATGATAAAAAAACAATTACTACTACAGCTGAACCTTGGGCGTGTTGTTATGGTTCGAAGATGAAACAACAGATCACATAATGGGTAGAAAGCAAAGAAAAAGATGGGTAAAAAAAAGCACGTGCGCAAAAATCTGTAACAAAAATTGTGATCATAACATTTTTTATAAGAAGATGGAGTACACATAGTGCTACAGAATCGTTAATTATCATAAAGAACTTTTGTGTCAGTTAGTAAAGGATCATTTCTCCAGGAAGGATCTTAGGTGATTAGTATTAAAAGCTTGACCACGAAAATGGAAGTTTTGAATAGTACAAAATGTAAAGTGTATACCGTATTTTTCGCAAAGTCCCGATGGACCCATGGAACTTGTATTTAAATTCTCAAGCAAAAATAAGGTTTTAAAACGTCTGTTTCAAGTAGAATTGTGTACTGTTAAGGTTTTAGAGTTGACTGTGAAGAAGCTCTCAGAGAATAGCTTTCGTCATGTCTTTAGCAGCACCGATGGGTTATTGCATCACATGGGAACAGAACGTGATCAAAATATCGTCATGTAAGATTAATATACAAAGTTTTGCTAGTATTATTCCCAGTCATTATTTTAAACAATGTGCAAGTGTGCCTTAATTTTATAGTTTTGTTCTTATCAAATGAGAATAAATATATTCCAGTCATAGTACAAATTCAACACACATGGTGGCTATAATATTTTCATTGTTTTTTCTAAAGCATCTTCAAGTATATAAAAGACAATATTGTTACTACATTGTGAAACTTTTTGAGATAACTTTTTCAGATATGCTTCTCCATATCCATGTATATCATGCACTTGCTAAAAATATTTTTATGCACTTTTACGGGTTTTTTTTTTGTTAATATCTATTGTCTCTTTTACTTACTGTAAACTTCAATAAATATCAATTTTCTTCAATAGCATATTACTTTTTATATAGACGTTTCGAAACTTTTGTGCATATCTTTGTTACTAATAACTTTTAAATATATCTAGTATGGTTTGTGCCTTAACTTGAAGAAACAAAACGATTCAAATGTAAAAAAATATTATGCTTATTACTATTCTTAAATTCTTAAATTTATCATTAAAATTATAAATCAATACTATATATATATAATTACATTCAAATGTTTGCGCATCGGTTTTCTAAAATATTACCTACTTAGTTCACTTTATAGTGCTAAAACTGGTAATA
Organism: Dermolepida albohirtum; assembly: GCA_031893035.1. Taxonomy (NCBI): domain Eukaryota; kingdom Metazoa; phylum Arthropoda; class Insecta; order Coleoptera; family Scarabaeidae; genus Dermolepida; species Dermolepida albohirtum. The sequence goes on along the minus strand of JAVIWB010001272.1, from coordinate 122,976 downwards.
CAGGTAAAAAACATTATAGGTAATTGACAAGAAACATTTATAGATCTCGTACACTATCTGTGTCAATATATATCCGATATACTTATTACAACATATGATAAACAACTTACATAAAGATGTAATTGTAGATTAGAGTACGCTGTTTGTATTTTATATTACATAAGTCAGCTTCCTTAAACGCAAGAGCTGTGAGACAGTATAAACACACATACTCGCATTACGACCTGTAATACGATAAGCATAACGCCTTTTTTATAGAATACTAAACATATCCATTTTCCTACCTACTTTCAGAATGCATATATTAACTTTATGAAAATTATATTATGTGTATATTTTCTAATACTTGTACATTAATTATACATATATTTCATGTTGTTACAATATTTTTATCCTAGACGAAGATTTGCATCTTAGGTTACCGCATTAAGTTAGATACCATAAGAACATTATAGTCATTATTTGGAAACGTGTAATTATAGTAATTACACGTAATTTGAGATAATTTATACGGCTCTTTAAGACATGTAATTGAGGAGAATTAATGGTAAAGTACTTATCTATTTATTGCATAATGGTTATTATTGACAAATGGTCTATGAATTAGTTTACTAAACGAAATTAAATTTGTATTATTAAAATTCTATGGAAAATTTTGATTCTATAAAAGAAAAAAATATATATAAATATAAAAAATAATATAAAATTTACTGATATAGCTAATACGTATATATAACGCTCATATAGACGAACAAATATCAAGAAGTTTTCATATTCATATTATGTGGTTTTACATTTTTTAAGGGTTTAATAAAAGCCCACCTTACGGTTGCGATTATTACTGGCACGCCTTATGTTGTCTATACATTCTTTCTATATTTTTCACTTTTTAAACCCTTTTCATTCCCTTTCATTATATTCATCTTATCCCTATTTCTTCTCGTATTCTGTCTTCCCATATTTTTCTGAACCTCCCATTTTTTTTTCTGATATTCACGTTTCATATATTTCTTGTTAAGTCTGTTGTCACATAAGAAACAAATATTTAAACCATTTTACTGTTAGTTATCCTTTAACTATTTGTCGATTATATGTGCAGGTTTTATCCATCCAATTACATATATGTAATTTTTATGGAGCCTGTAGTTGATTAACTTAATCACTGAAAGTTGATATATTACCCCTTTCCACATTAATTTTCGTATTCTGTATACGTATTTTGGCTTTCAACGGTACAGGTCGTGTGCGAAATTTGTTTCGTTCGGGTATTTTGCCGTAGTTTTCCAGGTACGACACTGTTTAATTATCTACTGATGATGACAACTTAGTTGTCGAAATACGTATACAGAATACGAAAATTAATGTGGAACGGGTTGTAAATATATCAACGTTTAATGATTAAATTTACATATATATATATATATACATATATTTTATTCAGTTCTTTTTCTAACACACTCTAGATTATACTGAAAATTCATTTTTGAATTCATCACTACAATAATATCATCTGTTGCATTTGCCAGTTCCTAATTTCAATATCATCATTGTTATTTTTTTGCCTTATTTATTGCTTTAGTCAGCAGCATTGAAAACACAACGGTGCTCAACATATATCCTTATATTTTATATTCGAATTCTCATCCTTCGACTTTTAAAATTATTTTTGCACAATGATTTTATTATTTCATCGTACTCTGTTATTATGATCATGTATTTCTCGGTTTTGTTTGGTTGTCTCTATTATCGACTTTCTTATTCCTTCTGAATTACTTTAAGCACTTCGAGGAGTATTCTTGCTGGCATCATCTTTTTGTATGATTATTATACTCTATTGACTTGGTCTCCACATTTCGTTTTCAAGTTATATAGATTTCGATGTTCTCTCGCTTCACATATATACTACTGTGGGCAAAAAATAGTAAGACTTTTTAATTTAAATTTCGCGCGAAAACCCATTCGTCGAAATATTTTTTTTCTAGGTTGGTATGACTGTCAGTGACATCTGTGCCGAATGTCACATCAAAATAATCATTAGTGTTTAGTATACGCTTGTCTTTCTGAAGTACAAAAAGTGCATTCGGCGACTTTTACAATGAGTGAAATTATTCAACAAAGAAGTTCCATTAAATTTTGTGTACGGAATCAAATTTCTGGTGCCGAAACGTTCAGAATGTTGCAAAAGGCATTCGGTGATAATTGTTTGTCGCGAGTAAGTGTTTTTGATTGGTACAAATTATTCAAAGAGGGTCGAGAACGCGTTGATGACGAACCACGTCTAGGACGGCCATCAACATCAACTGACGATCAACACGTCAATAGAATCAAGTAATTGGTGCTTGAGAATCGACGATTAACAGTCAGAGACCTTACTGGCATCGTTGGAATATCGGAAGGATCAGTGAAAACCATTTTGAAAGATCATTTGGGCCTCAGAAGAATGAAAGCACGATTTGTTCCAAAATCACTCAATTTTTTCGAAGAACAGCGTCACGTTGACGTCTGTGAAACAATGCTTTCCGACTATCAAGACAAAATGAAAGACATCATAACTGGAGATGAGACTTGGATTTACGCTTATGACCCGGAAACAGACGATCAATCGGCCGAATATCGTATCAAAGGTGAGCCGAAGCCCAAAAAACCACGTCAAAGCAAGTCAAAAATCAAGGTTACGTTGACAGTTTTCTTCGATTATCGAGGTGTGGTGCACTCCGAATTCCTTCCGACCGGCTAAACTGTCAACAAAGAATACTATTTGAGTGTTATGCGTCATTTGCGCAATGCTATCGTAAAAAGAGGCCAGAATTATGGGCCGACAACTCTTGGTTTTTGCACCACGATAATGCACCGTCCCATACTGCATTAATTCTTCGTGAGTTTTTCGCCAAATTTTCAACCAATATCGTGCCGCAACCACCGTATTCGCCTGATTTAGCTCCGTGTGACTTCTGGCTATTCAGCAAACTCAAACGACCACTCCGGGGAAACTGTTTTGAGTCAATTGAAGACATTAAACGTGAATCGCTACGCGCATTGCAGGCTATTCCTGAAATTGACTTTAACAACTGTTTCGTGAATTTGAAGAAACGTTGGTACAAGTGTATTGGGGCCAGGGGGGATTACTTTGAGGGGGACGAAATAGAATTGGAAGAATAAATTAAGAATTTAGAAATTATGAACAAAGTCTTACTATTTTTTGCCCACAGTAGTATATATATGTATATATACACTTTTGATCATTTCCAATGTTATGTTAATGCTTCCACGGCTTCTACCTTTTGTATTAATTCTATTTCAATTATGTTCCAATCTTCTTATATTTGATATTTTCATTGTTTAATTTTTTTCTATGGATGTGTTTTATATTTTCTTTTGTTTATTTGATTATATCTATTATTTTCTGAAATCTTCTGCCAAAATTTTATCTATGATCATTCTTAACTTGTTTGTATTTAAAAACCTTTCACATGTGTACTTTTCCTATTTCTTTTATAATTAATATCTGTATTTCACCAAATTGTAATATTTATTAATATATCACAACACCATTAGTACCAGTGGCGGCTCGTGAGTATTTGACATGGTGAGGCAGATAGAATAATAAATATTCAAAATTGTTTACAATTGATTAATAAACTCTATATACCTACTACATATAAAAACAGTTTATATATATATATATATATAGGGTTTCCAGTACAAACAGGGCTGCCAGACGTGAACTGAGCCCTATATCGCGCCCCATTCGATTTTTAAGGGAAAACGAAGTTTCAAAGCAAACCCTTGTGAAACGAAAATAAATATTCTAAAAAATCAAACAAATTCTAAAAACATTAATCAAAAATAAGAACTCAATCTTCTAGGATTTAAAAATAAAAAATAAATACATTCCTATTATAATATAAAATTTAATAATATAACAAATATATACATATATATGTATATATATAAATCAACAACAATCCAATAACAAAATTTCAAAATTACATGCAAAATGAAAATATTTTAAAATACAGAGAATTTCCTTTATTGGCATTGCACGTAGAATTACATTTAATAGATTTTACTTCTTGTATAGCAAAGGTATCCTCCGGTTTTTTGTGTTAGCAAAATAATCAATTACATCATTATAAAATCGTTCATCCCTCGTCATCGTTTTAACCAATTCTTTTTCGATTGCAATTAGTGCACAGTTACTAAGTCTTTGTTGTCCAATTGTATTTCTAACATACGATTTTATACGTTTCAATGTGGAAAAACTTCGCTCAACGGACGCGGAAGTTACCGGTATGGTAACTACTATACTTAGCAATTTAAAAAGTTCTGGCATACAGATGGCTAACTTTTGTTCGTGCATAAATCTTAACATTTCACATGGTGTTTTAGAATTACCAAGGAGTTGCATGTCACTATAAATAACAGCTAATTCATTTTTTAATTGAATTTGATCAAAAAATTTATATTGTTCAAACAAATTATTTAAGAGCCTCTGAGGAAATGCCTTCGAATATTCTTCAAATTTACTTTCTGTTAATAAATCAAAAAAAGCAAGTTTTTCTAAATCAATAAATCTAATTTCAATTTGACTAATGAACGTATCTAGAATTTCGAAAAATAATTTTCTATAATTTTGTTTAGTATCTGGAACGTCATCAATTCTACGCCTTTTATGTGCAACAGATTCGTCAGACACCGAATTTTCGTATACAGTACTGAAATATGTATCACACTCCCGAAATTCTCTAAACTTATCAAGCAAAAAACGTAAACGATCTCTGGCATAAATAACATCAGTTAGTTTGTTTTGTAATATTGAAAATACAACGTCAGTTTGTCCAAATATTAACTTAAAAGTATCTAAAAGAAAATTAAAATCATTATCCAGAAGAAGATTTTTTAATCCAAAAGCTTCTCGTATAGATATGCTATCAAAGTCAGGACTTTCTGCAATGAAATCAAAAACTTCAATTAACTTATTTTTGTTCGCATGAATTGTAAAAACAGCCCTAGAAGTGAAATTCCAACGAGTAGATGCGTTTGATGGTATATGTTTTTGACAGATTAAATTTAACACATGAGTTCTCTTAGTGGATTTGGAAAAAAAAGATGAAAACCCTGACAAATTTGAAAAAAATATTCTTACAGACGTTATGGACTTACAAGATGTTCCTAACACTAAATTCAAGACATGTGCATGGCAGTGTGTAAATATTGCTTGAGGAGCTATTTCTTTAACTTTTGTTTGTAAACCGTTCACATGCCCAGCCATAACTGCCGCTCCGTCATACGTTTGAGCAATTAGTTTACTATTAAACTGAAATTTTTCAAAAATATTAGTTAATAATTTAAATAAATCATCAGAGGTGCGACCTGAACTTACATCAAAGAATCCTAAAAACCTTTCAACAATATTACCCTCGATCGTGTATCTTACAATAATAGACAATTGCGAATTACATGTTATATCTGTTGTTTCGTCTATTTGCCATGAAAAATATTCTGAATTAAAAATTTCACAATCTATTTTTTTCTTTACAATAAAATTAATTGATTCTATTAATTCGTTTTGAATTGTTTTCGATGTGCCAAAAAATACAGAGCTATCATCTAAGAATTTTTGTAAAATGGTATCATGTTTTCCCGTTAATAAAACAAGTTCTTTAAAATTTCCCCTGTTTGCAGAAGTATTTGTTTCATTATGTCCTCTGAAAGATAATTCCTGTGTACAAAGAAATATAGTAATATCAATTAAACGCTTTAATATATCTCGATTTTGGCTAACTTCTTTATTGTAATTCTCCATTTGATTGCGCCTCACATTATCTATCGCATCCGCGATATTATATTTTCCGAACATATGTAATTTACAAGTAGCTAAAATGTGATGTTTGGATTTAGTATGTTTTTCTACTGATCGCGACAAGTTTTTAAGATCAAAATAACCCGTTTTACTCCAAATACTATCTGTATTTGTGGAAAAAATTATACATGCCCAACAAAATAATCTGTTTCTTTTTATACTACCACATAACCAATTACATTTGTTATACCACGAATTATTGAAATTTCTGTTAGACTTACCGTGTATTGTAAGAGATTTTGATAAATCAGGGTTTGGTCTTGGAAGGTTTTTGACATATAATTGATCTTCTACCGATAGAACAACGAACGTATTTCTTATTAAAAAATCTACAATGTCTTGTGTATTTCTTACATTTTCTAAATCCATATTCACAATTTTTAAATCACTGAAAATATCACTAAACAAATATTAAAATATTTAACCTAACTTTGTTATTCCCCGAGTTTAACTGCTGTAATTTGCGATTCGGGCCGAGAATGTCAGCCTCGAGTATATTCGGTAGTTCGGCGATTGTGATTCGATGAGAGGCTCAGTTTAAATTGGCTTCAGATTGATATCTAAATAATATCTACTTGAAACAATAAAAATACTCCTGTTAAAACTTAAAACATATTATTTGCGTGGAGGAAATATTGAGAAACTGTACAAGAAGAATGTAAACCTTTAGATATCTTTATATCATTAAATAAATACTTAATTTATCCTATTAATAATGCTTTCTATATTATTAAAAAATTCAAAAATCTCACAATAAAGTTAGAAAAATCTATTAACTTTTTGAATATTTTTTCTTCTTTGTTATCTTAAATATGTAGCTAATACTTTACTGTAATTTCCATAGAAATTGAGAATTTTTTTGACTGCTGTAGTGCGTTATAAATTTTCAATGAGAGGCAATGAGTGGCCGGGCCTCAAATATTCGTGTTTAGTAGGGATATACATAGATCAAGCATGAAGTTGGTCGGGGCAAGTATACGCGCTCGTACATTCGCACGGAATTAAAATGAAATGATAAATTTGTACTTTGCTTGTAATGCCGGTTTATTTAAAACTATTTTCTTATTGTTTATAAGATAAATTCTGAATAAAAGATGATAATTAATTTATAAAGAATTTTAAAAGTATACATATTATTCTTGTTATAATTCCAAGATTTAGATGGTGAGGCACTGCCTCACCTGCCTCACCTGACCAGCCGCCACTGATTAGTACGGTACCAAAAAAAAGTGCAATAAATTTAACATCGCGAAATTCTGAACGTTGTACTGGATATATGTACATACATATGTACATTCCAACGTATTTTAACTACATTATTAGCAGAAAGTGCTGGAGTAATATTGTCATTGAAACGGCATGGCAGATGGAAATCCACCACGATGATGGAAGGTTTTGTAGGAGAGTCTGTAGCTGATAAAATAAGAATTGTAAAAATTGTTGAAGATGTATAATATTAGTTAGCAAAATGTACTACCAGTATCACTACAAGCGATTATGATAATTCAGTGACAGAAATTTCTTGTCATAATACTACAATAATGTTTCCACAGAAAACAACAATTGTAAAACTTTGATAAGTACTAGCGATACTTCGCTGACAACGAGTAATTCAATAATTATGCATATCAACTATACCATTAATTAGTGCAAACAATAATATTATAAATTGGCGTTCAAGTTTTATACATATCTAATGGATTTAATATAGTAAGTATAAGTACTTTCTTTTCTTTTGTTAATAATTATATTTTATATATAAATTGCTTTGGATTCAATGATTATTTGACATTTATACGTAAACGTTTTGCCAAATATTTAATTTTATTTGTTTTCTGTTTTGCAGTAAATTAAATAATAATAAATAATATAAAAAAATAATAATAAAAGAATTTGCTACACGAAAAAATTAAGAAATAAAAAAATATCATTCGCCTCAGATATAATGGAATTATAGTATACTATGCGCCAAGATAAAGAATACCATGTACGAGGGTAGCCGTTTATATTTCGGGAATAGCAAACAAAAAAAAATTTTTATTATCGAAAATAGTTTTATTGCTTTTCAAAGTATTCTCCTTGAAAATCAATGCACTTTTGTATTCGTTTAAACCAATTCGAAAAGCATTGCTGCCACTGTGAAGGCGGTATCTCCAAAATATTAGTTTTGAATGCCTCAACTGTCTCATCCGGCGTAGAAAACCGTTGACCACGAAGTTTATTCTTCACATATGGGAACAAAAGGAAATCACAGGGTGCTAGATCAGAGCTGTACGGCGGATGGCTCATCAATTCAATGTTTTGCCCGGCCAATTATTCAATTGCGTGAGCTGACCTGTGAGAGCTCACATTTGGTTTGTTTTCCATATTTCTTCAAAAACTTTTGACAAACAAATAGTGGTGTATCATTCGGAATTGACCATTCTGGAACTCTCTAAAGGCATGGTTGCAACGTGACCGGTTTTTCTGAAAAAACGGGCGACCATTTGTTTTGATGTGCTTCGAGCGCGAACAACTTTTGTTGGTTTCGGCTCGTCTTGGAATACCCACACAGTCGACTGCTGTTTACTATCAGGCTCATACGTATAGATCCAAGATTCATCACCTGTGAAGACTTTACAAATGTTCTTTGAAGCACCGCCACTTTTTATGCATTTCTTGGCACCAATCGACGCGAGCCCTTTCTTGAGCGGTTGTCAAATTATGTGATACCCAACGTGAAAATAGATTCTTAACGGCTGTTAAGCCTGTTCATGCATGATCTTATGCACGCGGTGTTACTAATACCTAGAGATGCCTCGATCTAACGGTATGTCACATGACGGTCTTGCATTATCAATTCAGACACTGCATTAATGTTTTCTGACACAACATTTGTGAGACGATCTTCAAGAAATTCATCGTCCAAAGAACGCCGTCTAAGTTTGAATTCACTATACCAACGATATAATGTAGTTTTCGATGGTGCTTCATTGCCATATAAAGAATTCAGCTCGTCGATGCATTCTTGTTGAGATAATCCACGCCGAAAGTTATTAAAAATAATCGCACGAAAACGTTCTCGAGTTAATTTAATTTTTTCGCTGACATAAAATTTTCAAGTCACTGTTAACAATAGAAATAGCGACCCGATAATAAAACTGTCAAGGTAAATATATTGTCAAATATGACAAACATCACGATACAATCATCAGATCGGAGGCCCAAAATATAAACAACTACCCTAGAACTTATTATAGTTCGAATACCAAAATTGTGTCGCAAAGTGTCGAGAAGCACAACACATGAGGGTCATCTTGTTGCGTATATTATCTTCTTCACTACTGGTCTTAGTGTATAACATAGTAGACCCATTCTTGGTCTGAGAAATCGCCTAGGTAAATAACGTTTTCGCAACAATTTATTATTGTCTTAAATTAGTAATTAATGTCAAAATAACGTATAGAAATTTAAAATATAAGGTACTTAATCGTAAACAAATAAAATTAAAGATTTGCCAGAACATTTACGTGTAAATATCAAATTTGAATTTTACGATTTGAAATTTATTGCACTTGTTTTTGGTACCGTACTAATGGTGTCCTGTTTACTGTTTTGACTTGTCGATCATAAGAAATATTTCTTTGATACTTTAACCCAATGTGGTTCTATTAATACAAATATACTCTTAAATACTAATTTTTACTATGGGGAATATTAATAATAATAACTCTCATGGTGATATTACAAAGTTCGCCAGTGCAATAAAGTTTAGCCACACCGGTAATTAAAACAATCTAGAGTAGATTTGGTACGTAGACTTCCGCGGTCGTGGTCCATGCTATCTGCTTCTGGGTTTCCGGACTGGAACCGCGTCACACTGCACTGAAACTGGTCACCAGTTTCAGTGCAGTAGTTCAGCCCTGAAGATGTCCCATACAAATGGGTACGAAACGGTGGCAGATATACTAGTGACGCGGTTCCAGCCCGAAAACCCAGAAGCAGATAATCTAGAGTAGAATTTAATTTTTAAAATCTTATTGCAATAACAGACGAAAAAATCATTGTTGACAAGAAGACTTCATTTTTTGCTTCCATTAGAAAGAAATATCTAATTGGCAGTCGCGTATGTTTTTGATATTTATCAGTAAACAAGTTTGATATTCTTATCAAACTATAGTAAAATATTCCCAAACGGACACCTTTATGAGGAGATCCCCGTCCAATTTAATACTAAAGTATTAAGTACAACTCGTCTAGAACGACCACCTTTGATATCATATTATTTTTTGAACCGTTGGTGGCCGTTTTCTTTTAAAAGTAAAGATATCTAAAACCCTACTAAGAGGTTTGACAAGCTAATATTAAAAAATATTTCGGTGTTCATGTTAATTTAAATACAGTCGTTACATATACATATACACTTTGCTTACTTCATCTTTAGAATCTTACTATATCTTCCCTTGTAACTCTAAAAATGAAACAACAAAATAATAACTTAAATAATTATTTTAAAGCAAAATCGTTTCATAACAGGTTTATTTAAAAAGTTTCGTATTATAATTCGGGAATATTTTTCATCAATATAATCATAAAATAGAACAAATATTAAAAATACAGTATTACAAAATTAAATAAGAAATTCGGAAATTCTTTTACTTTATGATTAGCATAATATTAAATAGAAACAAATCAGAGAAAATGTTTAAAATAACCACCATCACTGACTAAACATAAATCTACAGATTGTGTTTTCAAATAAATATATCAAAATATTTTCATAGCTACTTTCTAACGTTAATTTTTTGACACTTTTCGGAAGTATGTAAAAGATTTAGAAAAATTTTATTTAACGGTTCAAGTCAGGTTATCATGCTGGCTGGATTCCTTTACTGATTAATCTTTCATTAAAAAAGAAACTTAATATTTGCGTTTGCTACATATATTCCATGAATGGTTGTAATATCTCTGACTAAGATTATCCAGCATTTATTGTATGGTTGAAAAAGTATAGCCCAATTAATTATTCTACTTTATGACATTGTAATACATGCTTCTATTTTAAATTGATGAGGACTTATTTTGGAAGTCGTGTGAAGTCGAATGAAACCATGTGTTTGTTGTATTGATTCAAACACGCATTGGACAAGAAGATAATGCCTTCTATTTCTCTAATGTGTACTAATTTTTTTAGTGAAACTGTTGAACAACACATGTCTATATTTGCTAAACTAATTCTTATATAACAATACTCAGACATAAGTGTTATAATACATAAAATATTATCATTATTCAAATTACTGTCGAACTATTCATAATATTGTAAGAGTTACCCATAGTCAACAGGTAATAATTGCTGTATAGCTATTATTTCGTGAAGTTGCTCAGTCGAGTTCCTCTTCAAATCTCTATGACAAGTAGATTAAGTCACATTTATAAAACAAATTATATTTTATTCGATTAAAGCAAAATAAGCATATTTTACAGTAAGATATAAACCTGAAGATATTTACTTAAGAGTATTCGTATGTGAATCTTACTAAATTTACTATTTACTTTTACGCTTTACTATTGTTAATCGTTACAATAAATAAAAGTTTACCAGAATGTGCATTTAATTTTTTAACGACTTAGATTGTTCCAATAATTACCGTAAATCATTTGCAATCTCTTCTTGGAGACCATTAGGTTAACCGATTGACTTTTTTTGCAAATATAACTATAATTTTCAGTGAGAAATAATTTGTAACATGCGTTGCACAAGTATTTTATATCATATGTGAGCATTGGGAAATAAATGATTGTTCAAGTTGGTGAACGCAAGTGTATTGTGTAAGACCAGGTCCAATCCTCGATATCCATATATCACTTTGATAATGAGTTTTTAGAATGAATTACTTCTGCTCATCGGATAAAGACATTTTTTCCTATAATAAACAAAATAATAGGTATAACATAACCTTTAGCGTGGTTTTCTATTTTTTGTACCATTCTATCAACTAATGGATATTGGTTTGGAGAGACAAACCTTATCAGAAATAATTGACATTAAAAATTAAAATTTTTTTATAAATTAATATGAAATTATATAATATATATATATATATATATATATATATATATATATACATATATATATATGCACACATAATTCAGTAATTCGTATTAAATTTCAGATGTTCTTTATTTTTAAAAAATCTAGTCTCTTTATTTTCAGTCGGTTGTATTATCATTATGTATGTAACGTAATTTAAAATAGATATTTTTTAATGTGTCGCATATTTTGTTTTCTTTGTGACTATCTTCTTATTAGTTCAAGCAAATTATCAAAGTCTAATCATACATTTTGTAATTGATGTAAAATGCAAAACAATTACTGCAGTTTTTCTTCACATGTTTTTTAACCCTGATGATGTCAAATATAAAATAAAGAACAACTGAAATTAATCCCGAATTGTTGAATTCTCCAATATCCTTACTTTATGTCTACTACTTTTCTTAACAGCAAATAATCTATGTATATCAAAGAATATATACATATATATATATGTGTGTGTGTGTATGTGTGTGTGTATCTATATATATATATATATATATATATATATATATATATATCGTAATTATTATTATTATATTATATTATATACACATAATTAATTTTTGTTTGGTACTAGAAAAAAGAGAAAGACTATTAAGAAACTTATTTTTTAAAAGTATTTCGTACTTTCATTTTCGAAGAATAATGTCTTGCCATGGACCATATATGATGAGATGTGAATAATTTTTATTTCATGAGGTGTTTTAAAATTATGCAGTCTTGCCGAGTTTGAGGTCATTTATCTATGTGGCGCCAGATCCGTGAAAGTGAGTGCACAATTTATTGAAGTTGGTGTAAGCTAATTTGTGTATGTAGACATTGGAAAATGTACAAAATGTTATGATTAAAGTATTTAACATACGTACATTATACATACATGTACGTAAGAATGAATATATATACATATATATATATATATATATATATATATATATATATATATAAAATTTATATTAAAAAGTTTGCAATTTTTTGCATTTAAATTGTAGACCGTTTACAAATACAAATGATCGTCAAAGGAAAAAAATATTTATTTTGAATACTAAAAAACTTATATACTCATATTTATATTTTTTAGCTTCTCCTGATCATTTACTACAACTAATTATAAAAAGCTTTCTTGTTTAGTATTCATATTAAGAGGAGAATAAACAAAAGTTAGCCCCTTTTATTCAAGATATTCACACATTACATCAGCGAAATGTTTAATTTGCAAGATAAAAAGATGATTAACATAGAAAATAATAACTTAAAAATAAGTAAATACGAGGTAGTCTATTAAAAAAATCGAACATCGTAGCTGTATCCTAGCAACTCGATGTACTTTTGTCATTCGCACATTTATCAAAATTTGTTTCAATATTTACATTAAAAATTCGCAACTGTTGAATGAAATTTATTAATACACTACTTCGATTATGAGTTTCGATATAAATGCATGCATAGGTGGTAATAATGATACAGAACCATAGAAAATATATGTATGTCCACTGATATACGAAATTCAATTATGAAAACTGAGATTAAAAAATGTTAAAAGTTACGATTATTTTATTGATATTATAATTTGCGAACACAGTTGTAAATCCCATAAAGTATAATTTTCGTAGAAATCTAAAATCACCATATAGTATCTGAAGAAAAAAAATGTAATCCTGAGGAATATTATAATCTACAAACGAAAGCTAATAACGAGTCTTCTAATAGGGCCTTCCGAACTTTGACAGTTGATAGCGGCCATATTGTTGAAGCTACATCTATCGAATTGGCTGTCATTTATTCAGTCTGCTTTGCAAAATCATCGTGGATGGATAGAGCGTTCAACAATACGCTGCAGATGATAAAATTGTTTTCAAAATGGGTGTTCTGTACGGGCAACGTTCCACGCGCTTCGGTCATTTTACGATCGCCATAATCGTCCTACCGAGAGGACTATTCGCAGTGTTATAGATAAATTTGAGTCCACTGGTTGTTCAGTAAACTATGAACTAACACTCGTACGACGACGAAACGCAAGATCTGGCGAAAACATCGCCGCTGTCTGTGAGGGTATGCAGGAGAATCCGAAGCAGTCGATTTCGCGTCGCTCACAAGAACTCGGCCTTTCGTAGACCACAACTTGGCGAATTTTGTGTCGTGACTTGGGCCTACACCCGTACAAAATTGAACTGACCCAGGAGCTGAAGGTAAACGACCATAGACAACGACGTGTGTTCGCTGAAAGAGTTCTGGAGTAGTTGGAAACTGTCCCTAATTTTCATCAAAAAATCATCTTCAGCGATGAGGTCCATTTCTGGATGAATGGGTACGCAAACAAATAAAATTGTCTAAGTGAGGACGATACCAATCCACATGAGATCCAAGAGCGTCCAATACATCCCGAAAAAGTCACTGTTTGGTGTGGGTTTTGGGCTGGCGGCGTCATCGGTCAATATTTCTTTGAGAACGACGTTGGCTGAGCGCCATAGGTCGATGATACCAACTTATTTTGGCCTGAATTGGATGATATGGAAACCAACGGCATATGGTTTCAACAGAACGGCGCTACGTGCCACATTGGACATTCTGCACGAGCCATTTGAGGGTATGGTCATCTCACGTGGAGGTGATGTGAACTGGCTACCGAGATCGTGCGATTTGACCCCATTAGACTTTTTCTTGTGGGGTTTTCTTAAGTCGCAGGTATATGTGAATAAGTCACAAACCATGGCGGCCCTCGAAGCCAACGTAACCCATGCCATCGGTCAAATTCAGCTTGATTTATTCACCAGAGTCATGGAAAATTGGACATTTAGAATACGCGCCACCCAGCGAAGCCGCGGCGGGCATTTGCACGAAGTTACATTCCATACACAATGGCATCTATAGACTCTTCAAACGAATAAAAAATTTCGATAATATCCCACACACACCCGTTATTTTCTTTTTACAAAATTAATAAATGTACATTAAACAAATTACAATATAAAAACAGTCTCTTTACGTACTAAATGATATATCACTATCTTCCATCCTCTTCTACTCCCATAGTGTTCCTTGTCCATCATACGTCCATTGTCGATACATCGATACATGAATCATCCATCTCTATATTATCTTCGGTGATCCATTTTAACATAGGTTTAAAAGTTTATTATTGTCTTCTTTTAGTACTGTTATATTATCCACTAATGAAAGATAATATTTTGAATGTGTAAAGGTTATGGTTAATGAAAACAATGAAAATGAAAAACTTCATTACTGAGGTCAAATACATAAATGTAGTTATTAGTTATGATTAGGCGCTTGTTAAAAGCGGTAGTAAAAAATTTGGTTTTTATATAACGTAGAGTATATTGATTTTAATATTCAAATATACTGGATGTCAATCCCGTTCCATCTGTAGAACATTTGAATCAATGAATTGATACGCATAGCGAATGGTGAATGAATGATTTGTACAAATTTTTCACAATTTATGGCCTCAATTGCCGAATTTATAACCAATGAGTAATATGAATTGAAGATATTTTGGATAAATGAGAAAAAAATGTTAAATAAATGTTCCATGTTAAAATATAGAGTGTTAATTGCTATATGTAGAAAGTGAGTGAGAACACGATTATCATCTTCTTATAGAATTGGAATTTCGTAGGCATTTTCTGGGACTTCAAATCTCCCTAATGTATAGTATATTTTACTTCAATACTGCAATTCTACGACCTTTAAAATTACGACACAAGTTTAAAAAAGAGCAAGCTAATGAAAACTCTTCATATTTTATTAATCCTCAATATTCTGTATCACTAGCTTTTCAAATAGGTCATTATTTACGGAATCATAGAAATTTCCTAATTTCCAAGAGGATTTATATTATAACTATTTCTTCTTGTAAGATATCCTCAAAAAATTTGTGATTGAGTTTAGAAATAGGTGTGGTCATTTTGAAACTTAAATGCCTCGTTCTTGAAACTTCTGTTTAATCACTATTCGTGTGTGTATGTATTCCATGCATTATTATGCCGAAATGTCAATTTCACTACTACTATCTTTCTTTCTTTTTTAATTACCTACTGCTTCATGTATTTTTACATATCTAGTACTTTTATATTTTATATATTTATACGTGATCAACCTATCGAAATGATCCTTTCCTCAGATATACAAATATAAATCTCGCTCTTTTATGATTCTGTGTCGATATTATAGCAAAGTTGTAAAATTGATAAGTTTTTCAGTATACGTTTCGTCGCCATTAGGAATTTAGTTTGTTTCGCTGTCTTTGATTTGATGCCATTATGAAAATCACGTACCTCTTAAACATCGTTTCTATTTTTCTCTTTTTTGTTTTTCTCTAATAATTTTCGCGACCTTAGTAAAATAATAAACTACTCTAGCCCTTGTACTGATTCTAATTTTATTGCTTTTATTTTATTATTCCCTGAAGAATTAGAATTTAACTGGTACTCATTTTATATTTCTGAACTGGTTCGAGTTGCCCTTAAAATTTTATTTAGAATAAAATATTTTGCATCTATTTACAATAGGCTTTCCAAATTACAAATCGGAAATCGGAAATAGACTTCACATTCGAAAAAATAATTAATTATTGTAAGCTCCATAAGAGGAATGAAATTCATTTGCATAGATATACAGTTAGTTGCATGAATATGCAATGAAATCCGAAAAAGGGTTTGTAATATTGGCTTATCGGGAAAAACATGATGGATTTTTGCAACAGATCGCACTAGTTCATTTTTAAAATGCTAGGGTCAATTATATCGATACCCCATGCGTTGATATGATAGCTAAAACAATGAGCAATTTGGTTATATGTTTGGAATTTGAAAAAAAGTTGAAAATGGAAGATCAAAGTGTGCAGTTAGTATGCATCAAGCTTACAAACTTCAATACCAATGATAGTTAATATTACGGTTCGACAATTTCGTGCTCGTTAATCTTAATAACACTTCTCGATGAGATCGATGACAAAATAAAGGAATCAAATCCACGGCACACAACACAAGCGAGTGTAAAAATGTTAAACGTTCAGCGTTCAAGCGCTAACCGTCATATGAAAAGGCTAGAATGCGTCAGCAAACTCAACATTTAGGTTCCTTATGAACGTATAAACATCAGATGATGAAGAGTGTGGAAAGTGGATTGTTAACAACAATATGGTATGAAAATGCCCTTAGTTCCAACATTGAGATTTTCTCAAATGTCATTCAACAGAGAAAGGCTATACTCTTGGTATGGTGCGATTTTTAAGTGTGTTTCGTCAGCAATTGGACAGTTGAACGAATACAGAAGCGTTCAGAGTTCGTTAATAGTAAAGGAGTTGTATTTTATCATTGCAACGCGATACAACAAGTTTAATCGTCCGTAAAAAATTATTGCACCTTGGATGGAATGTGTCGCCATACCTACCATACTCGTTGGATCTTGCGTCTTCAAACTTCCACTGGTGTCATTCTCTTCATAACTCCTTGCAGCACGCAGTTTTTCGCCAATAAAAATAGGTTCTTCTATAAATCAGGAATTGAAACAAGGGATATAGTTATCGATTAAAATAGGCAATGTATTGGATTTTTCAACAAGAACAACATAATTTTATATTTAAATAAAACACAGAATAATTGAGATATTGGGCTGAAATTTATTTCAGTGTGTAGTTACTGAAAATACATAAACATTCTAAACTGTGTCACGAGTAGTTATACCTTATTACAAAGGGTACTAGGAAAGTTATGCAATATGACGCAACAATGAATCGTAGGAAGCTGCTTGTTGCTGCATGTTGAGGCATGTTCATACGTGCATAGTAGCCGCCTCGCCATGTCGATGGACTCAGTTATTCATTAGCAGCGAGAGTGTAAATTGCTTGCGATGGCATCGTGGTCACGAAATGAGATAAGGGCAGTTTTTCGTTATAATTTCGTGCGTGGTTTACACATAGACCAGTGCTTCGAAGAAATTACTCTTACACTAGGTGATATTTGTCCATATCTCACAACGATATTCAGGTGGTATAGAGAATTTCAAAGGGGAAATTTAACTGTGGAGGATGCTGAGGGCGGGAAGCCCACGAACGTCAGTTACGGAGAAAAACCTTATTACTGTGAGGACAATGCTTGGCGAGGACAGGCTAGTGACCTACCAACAGATAGAGGGTACTTCAGGTCTAAATGCAGCAGCAATTCGTTCGATTCTGCATGATCATTTGCACGTGAAGAAACTTTGTTCTCTCTGGGTGCCGCATGGATTGACTGAAGAGCAGATGACACGACGTGTGACTTGGTGGGAGATGTTGAAAAAGTTTAATAAGGGACAATCTCGGTATGTGAACAACATCGTGACAGATGACGAGACTTGGCTGTACTGTTACGATGTGCCGACCAAAGCTCAAAACAAAGTTTGGGTCTTTGATAATGAGGACACGCCCGTAGTTGTCAGAAAATCCCAATCTGTAAAGAAGAAAATGATGGCTATTTTTCGAATCGAGTTGAATTGTGGAACGCGTCGTTTTGAACACACAGAACAGAAGACAGTCACAGCTAAGTGGTATACTGAACAATGCCTGCCTAAAGTCATTGGATCTATGAAGAACCTGCGGCCAAAGTCAAGAATGGACACCTGGTTCCTCCATCACGATATTGCTCCAGCTCACTGCGCCAAAGCTTGCACCGAATATTTGATCACGACAGGATTGAAACTTCTCGAGCACCCTCTCTACAGTCCAGATCTTGCTCCCTGCGACTTTGCGCTGTTTCGGCATGTGAAAATGAAGCTAAAAGGGAGGCGGTTTTCTAGTGATGAGGATCTTCTGCGGGCTTGGGACAACGAGTGTTCTTTACTTCCTAGTGAAGCTTGGCAGAACTGGTTTAAAGATTGGTTTCGGAGGATGGAGAGGTGTATTGAGTGTAGAGGAAATTACTTTGAAAAAGTGAAATAAAGAAAGCTGTATTGCAAAACTTTCCTAGTACCTTTTGTATAATACATTTATTCGCGTTAATAAAACTAAGTTTATATTTATCTTCAATTCTACGTATCTTTTAAAATATGTACAGATTATCGCTTTATTATTATATGAAACTTCTCAATATTAATATATTTACATTGATTTATAATTCATCGAAATCTAGTCGAAATTTAATAACTTTCAGAGATTGAGTAAAAAAGTAAGATTAATAATTAAGAGTACAGCGAGTCTATCATATATGCTTGACTTACAGTTCGGAATCTTGTTAAATAATGAATAAATCATTACTCACGAGTCGTACTAAGGCATTCTATCTTCTTTGTCAAACTGATATTACAGTCATTAATTCCTGAACATAATTTAATATGATTTTTTATTTACTGGATTTTTCATTTTCACATGGTTACATAAAATGGTAATTAATAATATTGATGTTGTCTAAGTGTATAATAGTATTTAAAATATAATAGTGCTTTTTTTATCACAACTTGATATTCTTTCATAATTTGTTATAAGTAAATATATTAAAACTTTTAAGTTGTAAATTAAAAAGAAATTACCACACAATTATCATTACTTACGGCTAAACTCTATATGTTTGCTGTAATATGTAAGTATATAATTATAATTTCAAAAAGAAACCTTTAAATAAGTGAAAAGTAAATTAAAAGTTAATAAGTGAGACGAAGATGGAAAGATAAAGATGTTAAACGCCTTTCTTAATAGTCTACTTTTATTTAATTTAAAAAAATTATTGAATTTTCGAGTAAAATAACATGATAGATTAATTTATACTTCCACTTTAAATGTACTTCACGAGAAAAAAAAGTTGATTTTAACTTATGGTTGGTAATATCCTTTTAACATTGGAGAAACTGTGAAGAATAATCAGCTGATCACGAACGACCGCGTATACGTTTGATGTCATTAATAAGGACATTTACGTGCACACATTTTACTTCCTTATCCCACTAATAAATTAACTTGGGGAGCAATAGAGATGGAAGGATATCTAGTTGCACACTTACATTCATCTACTTGATGAATTGTATACATATGTATAATAGAAACCTTTTTGATTTTTTTTCATTTGACCTTTAAAGACATCTAGAAGATTAAAGAATTAATTTAATACCGAACGGTCCTACCTAAATTTGGCACAAATATTTAGGACAATGTCCTAAACAACTATATTTAGCTAACCTGTTTAATTATGTACTATGCGATGGTTTAGTACCAATATTAATATTGGAATTGGGTATATAAAAATAAAATTGTAAATTGTATGCGTTTCTATTATTTCATGATAAGCAAAGAGATGAAATTTAGAAAATGAATAATCATAATAACTATAATAATAATAAAATAAATATGAAAAGTCAATAATTATGCATACGAGTGTTTTTCTAAGAGCTTGAGAATTTGAAATGATAATACAAGACAGAAATATTGTTGAAATGAAATTTCTTTTATTATAATCTGGTAGATAGTTTCATGGCATTTATTTTTTAAATATGATTTCGGCATATGTCCGCCGCGGCTACGAGTTACATGGTTCATTCGATCAGGGCCGTATGGTGTCAATGGTGGCTTGAATATTGGCTTTCAATGCTTCAAGAGTTCCTAGTTTGTCGGCATAAACGAATGACTTAACATACGAGGGAGCGTTTTTATATTCGCGGAATGAGCGGGTTGTAGAGGGGTGAGTAGGCGCATTGGAGGCGTGGCCTGTGCAGCGACTCATGATTAGTATAAATACGAAGTTTCATTGTTATTAGACAGTTAGTCTTTGAGCTATCGTCAACCAAGTAACATAATCAGGAGTGAAAAGTGAAATATGGAAAAAATCGAATATCGTGCCGTTATAAAGTTCCTTACCAGGCAAGGAAAATCAGTCGCGACCATAATGAATGAGATGTCATTGGTTTACGGCGACTCTTGTCTAGGAAAAACCATGGTGTACAAGTGGCATAGTTTATTTAAACAAGGAAGGGAATCCCTTGAAAACGACCCGAGGCCGGGCAGGAGCATTGAGGTGACCACGCCAGCACTTATCCAAAAAGTTGAACAAATTGTAGTCGAAGATGCTCGACTAAAGAAGAAACAACTCGCAGAAATGGTTGGAGTATCCGATACAACAATTTTTAAAATCCTACACGATCATCTCGGCATGTCTAAGGTCAGCGCAAGATGGGTGCCGAGAATGCTCACGCCGCCGCAAGAACAACAACGCGTAGAGTGTTCGCGTGCATTTTTGGACCTCTGTAATGAAGACAAGGATGGTGTATTGAGTGGAATTGTTACTGGAGACGAAACTTGGGTTCATCATTATGAACTTGAGTCCAAACAAGACTCCATGCAGTGGCATAAAAAGGGCACAGCACCCCCCAAGAAATTAAAGTGTCACAATCAGCTGGGAAACTCATGGCAACGGTATTTTGGGACTCGGAAGGAATATTGTTGATTGATTATAAAGATAAAGGAAAATTGACAAAAGGTGTTCTGCTTTTGCACGGCAACGCGCCCGTCCACAAGAGCCGCGTTGCGTCAGCTGCCCTGCATAAGGTGGGCTTCGAAATTGTGAATCACCCACCATACAGCCCAGACCTGGCCCCGAGTGATTATTACCTGTTTCCGAAAATGAAAAAAGAGCTGCGGGGTCAAAAATTTACTGCCGATGATGAAGTCAAGGAGGCAGTTTCGGCGTATTTTGCAGATAAAGAGAAATCATTTTTTTATGAGGGTATAAATAAATTAATTGAAAGATGTGAAAAATGTATCCGTCTTGCAGGTGAATATATTGAAAAAGAAAAATAATTTGGTTTTTTTATTTCCACCCCTTGTCCCCCATTCCGCGAATATAAAAACGCTCCCTCGTAGTCCATAAAATGTAATCTAGAGGGGTTAAATCGCACTAACGAGAGGCCAGTGAACAGGACCACTTTTGAAAATAAAGTTGTCACCAAATTAATTTTGCAATAAATCGATTATTAAGCGCGCTGTATGGCAAGTTGCACCGTCTTGTTGGAACCAAATGTCGATGTTTAGCTGATTAATTTTTGGAAACAATAATTCAGTCAGCATAGTTCGATAGCGCTCGCTATTCACCGTAATGGCAGTTCCTTCCTCATTTCGAAAGAAATAAAGACCCATGATGCTGCCAGCGTGTAAACCGCACCAAACAGTCAATTTTAATGGATGTATTGGTGATTCGTTAACGGCTTGAGGATCGTCTTCGCTCCAAATACGGCAATTTTCTTTATCGACGTAGCCATTTAACCAGAAATGAGCTTCATCACTAAACACAATTCTTTGATAAAAATGCTCATCTTCGGCCAGTTTCAAATGAACGCAATCAGCAAAAATGCGACGAAAACGATGGTCGTTTGGCTTCAATTCTTGCGCGAGCTGTATTTTACAGGCGCGTAAGCCAAGATCCTTAAGTAAAATTTTCCACGTAGTCGAAGAATAAAGGCCAACGGGGTCTTCTTCAATACTTCGCGCTACAGTTGCAATATTCTCTTCGGTACTCACATTTCTTTGTCTTGTTGATGGTTTTGAATCGAGAAGAGTAAAATTAGTGCGAAAACGAGCAATAACTGCACGAATTGCTTGGTCACTAGGCCGATTATGTTGACTGTAAAATAAACGAAGTGCTCTATGAATTTCACGAACAGATTTATTTTTCTAAAGTAAATTTCTACAATTTGGAAGCGTTGTTCCGACGTTAAACGATTCATGATGACTTGTCAAACTTTACTCAACAGAAATGTCAACACAGTTTGACATTATCATCTGTCAAACCATAATTATCGATATCGATAGTTCTCATGCAGCTTGAAAAAACACCCAATATAACTAGTTTTATATTACCTGGAACAAGAAGTCTCTATATAAACTTTTCAAAAAATGTTAGGGAAAGCAAATGGGAAAAACACAAAATGAAATGAAAATACTAGCGATTGGAAAAACTTGAAGAGAAAGATGGAAAATTGAACAGAGGAAAAATCTGACGCCCTCATGGGGTAAATGGAATGGATATAAAGAAAAAATAAAAATTTTATTGTGTGTCACATATTCTATATGATATACATAGTTATAGTGTTCCATTTATTAATAAGGGTGCTCAATTTTTTCAGTGTTCGACGTGATGTATTAAAATTGTTTCCGAGCAAAATGTTAACTGTTTTTGTATGTTGCCTTATTTTAGCCCTAGAAATCTTTTCATTTCTTTTTAAAAACTAATTTGTAAATCTAGGGTAGTTTATCTAATAATAGAACTCATACTACTAAATTCTGATTAACTGTGTTTTTTTAAAAGAATAACCAAAAAAAAGAACATGTTCAAATATAGACATAGAAAGACCTTTGTATAATTTTGGAAAGAAAAGCACTGTATATAGTGCATAATTTGTCAAAGAACAACTTAGTCGGTATAAATGTTTCTTAGAAAACATTATTTGAATTTTTCTGAGAAGAACGATTGTTATAATTCGTTCGATATTGGCCACTATCATCGTCAATTGTTGAACTATTAGAACAAGATATTTAGCAATGAGCGCCGCATATAGTGTTTCTTTGCATTTACCTATGATGATTAAAAATGTCGCACGCTGCCACGATTTAATAAATAAAAAATCTAAAGCATTTGCTAATAACTAGCAATTTGCTTATTTACTGGAAGACTTCTAGATGTCAAACTAATAATAAAATGTATAAAAAGCTTTATTACCATGTGTCAAAAAGTAGTATCAAAATAAAAACTAGGACTGGTTGTTTTTCTTTGAATATTACATATGTATGTATATATTTATATTTATATATTAAAACATGTATATCAGTAAAACATATATACATTCATTTGGTACTATATACGCATTCCACTATAGTTAATAAACTCGTATGAATTAAATTAATTATATACATCCATTGGCTCAGACAGGTTGATTGTTGATTTGAAAATCCACAAAGTGCGGTAACTGCTTCTGTGAGTTTTACCGGTGGTTTGAAGAAAAAAGTCGTACAATGTGAGGGTGTTACAGCTTGGTTTTTAAGATACATCACACATTTTTTTATTTTCAAAATGTCTCTAAACTGTTACATTTTTGCGTCTCACTCCTAAACTCTTATTATAGAATGGTCGGAGGACAAATAGAGCGAACGAAAGTCATCGTTGGCTAGTTGTCAGGGCACTGACTTCCTTCTTGACATTAACTGTTCCTTGTTGTATTCTGCTGAATTTTTCTCTATGGAAACGAGTAAAAAACTTTGTCTGTCAAAGATAAGATGCAAATCTGGAGTGGTTACCTAATAGAATATTCGACATTTTTGATGTTATAAAATAGAATTCCAGAAAAATAAGATTAATCACTACTACAGAAAAGTGAATGGAGTTCGAAATTGAGTTTTTATTTACACAAATCAAATATCAGAATAGCCGTGGTGGTCGAATGGATTGGTGACTTAACTACTAATCTGAAGATAGCGATTTCAAAAAAATACGTTACTCACTTTCCTTTATAATCTTTTAGAACAATAATTGTAAATAATTAGTGAAGGCAGTTAAGGTGAACTCTGATTAACGGCTACCTGGTAGATATATACTTGATAGGATGAAAACATGAAACATAGTCATAATTAGAAATGAAATAAAACGAAAATGAATTAAATGTAATATTATTAACAACGTTCTAGAAAACGAACTAATATGATTCATAGTAGGTAAGGTTTTTTTTTTGAAAAAGAGGTCTCAGTTTATGATCGACACATGTTAGCTAAAGAAAGAAATTTCGCATTAGCAATATTTAAGACATCGTCAAAGTGATCTTGAGTTAAGAATGTATAATGAGAAAAACTATACTTATATTTTATGGACTGAAATCAAACGATCCAAGATAATTAAAACATATAGTGATGTGTGCCTATACAACTCACTGAACGCCAATGTTGCTATAATATGCATATGAACAAGGGCTATAAACATGGCACAACAGCTATTAGTGGGATTCCACTAATTGGCTTCATGCTGTTTTATGTAGGTTCGTAACATGGAGTACAGTTTTTGTTATCGCTGCATTGCAAAGAAACAATAACCTACACTAGAACAATTCCTTGAGATTACAAGTTGATTGATGAGAATTATATTCTCGAAAGGCGTTTCAATCAAGATCTCATCAACTATGGAATTGTTCTTTTTGTACTAAGAAATTTTAGTATTTTTTACACCATCTATATGCAAAAAATTATAAACGTAATCGAAAAATTCTTCAATAAATGCGAATCATTACAGGGGCAGTAAATACGTTTTTACGAAAGCTATTCTAGGGTAAAAATCTTTGCGGTAGAACAGTAAAGAAGATAATTGCTCATTCGAAAAACTTTTTTCCCACTAAGCTGTTAATTAACTTTTAATATTGATTGCAGTTAACCGAAATTTAGAAGTGTATATTCACTAATTTTATGAATATAAACAGAAAATTACATAATTATAATACGAATCATATGAATTAATCAAAAAAGGTAACTAAAATCCCTTACAACATCAATGTTCGTATTCTGTATATGTATTGCGTCAAACACAAAAAAAGTTGGGAAAGAATGTGTGTTTGGCGTTTAGCCGTTAAGGTTTAGTGCGGAATTATTCTGTACGAGTTTTACCTCGGATCCAGGTAAAGAATACTGGTTTTATTTACCTTTTTCGAGTAATTCAAGTAACAACAGTCTCCATTAAAATTTGCCTTTATGAATCATATGAAGTTGAGTAATCTTGGTTAACAGCAATAATTATTGTCTGTCCTTGCCATAAATCAATTTCTTACAAGACTCTATTAGAAACGAAAATAGAACAATAAATTATAACATCTGTTTTAGGATTTGTCATATTTTTTTGATGTGTTCACATAACATTTTATCATGCATATAGCATATTGAGTAAATAGCTATTGCATTTTATTCTGCTGCGTTCTTGATAGTGATGTTAATATCCTACTTTCTCTTTGGTACCTCTAGTATTTTATAATTAAATATATATAGAAATATTTTAGTGACATTGAATAACTGCACTTTTAAACAAAAATTGAGTATTTTAACCTTAGCACAGATATGCAGGCGCACGTTCAAAATTAATGAATCCTGATACTGTTAATAGAAATCTCTGACCTTTCTTGAATAGTGTTCAATTCATCTTAATATATTTTGAAAGATGCATTATAATCGGTAAATATATGTAAAATATTTATATGTAACATCACGTGTGTGATTTATAACATTTAAATTGTCAGATGTGTTTATAGAAGTAATTACGAGTATATGCTACATGTGTAGCGTGAGGTTAATGTTCCTTTACTCGTATAAACGAAATTGTTTGTAAACAATTTATAAATATTAGATTTCTGTAATAATTATTTATTTTGTATCGTATACAAATTTTATTTACTAGTAAACATATTAACAATATTCTACAGGTTTAGGCTGAATGTCTCACATTAGATAATCTAATTCTTGACTGTTGACCTTAACATACAGTTTGTCAAAAAAATCTTTGCACAGAAAAAGAAACATGTAAAATGTTATCTTCATTCAAGAATTCTAACAAAAAAATTCTTTACATATTTGTTTTTTTACACACACTCCGTTACTGTACTTGTTTATGACTATAAGACTCCAATTCTTTTCAAATAGACACACACATTACAACAACAGCAACAAAAAATACGTTTACTCAGTATAAAAAGTTTTGCTTTGCAATTAAAACGCCATGTTTAATGAAGTCTTCTCAACAGCTGTCAGTTCTACTATGCTTAATTGTCGTCTGTATACATGCCGGATTATAATCTTGGGCAACTCATCTCCTAACAAACCGGCGCCTCATGCTGCTCAATAATTGATATTTAGGTTTCGTCTATCTACATTATGCTACTCGTACTTTAGTCTTCGATAGTTTACTGCTTCTTTCCGTGTCTAAGCTGTTGTTTTCTCCAAGCGACTTAAGTTGCGAAATCTTGTTTTATTAAATGTCTTTTTCGAACACCCTTCTATAGGTATTTTCATTATATTCACTACTTTTAAATAAATGTGTAATGAATTCTTGACTTTTGCAGCAAATTGGCATTGATTTTCCATAGTTTGGAAACTCAATAAGAAAATAACTTATATGCGATAGTAATACACTTACAAAATCTGTTCGTAAACAATCGCACGTATACAGTTATTTATTAGCATGCGTCGATTATGCTGAAATTGAAAATTACCATTATTATCAAATCACATTCTGGCAAAAGAAGTCTAACTGCTAGTAGTAACATACTTAAAACTTTTAGTGTAATGTTTTTCCAAATCTAACTCTAAACAAATTATTTTATGTGAAGTTAAAAGTATTACTTTGGCTTTGTTGCTTCTTTAAATTTGTATTTTAGCGTTGATTTTAGTTTACGGGAGCATCCTTATAAAGTTTTCGTTACAAAAATAGAGAAAATTATTTGGCATTTTACAAGAAAAGTCTGTAATTGGTATTTGCTGCTTCCAATTAAATTTGTCGAATTTGTAACAACTACAGGTATTTGATGTTGTTGACTTTTACCTTATGGTAATCCCTTATTGATTAAATACAATACACGAAGAAAACACTACTATATTTTTAATCACTAATTTATTTGTTACCACCCGTAACTAGTTTGAAGCACGGTTTAAGAAGTCAGTACATTTTTCAAACTGCACTTAGGTGTCCAAATTGATTTACCAGGTGTAGCAGAAGGTTAAGTATGCAATGCTATGATTTGACGCATATGTAATTTTATTCTACTGATATCAAGCTTTAAAGCCATACATGTCATATTTTGCGAAAGTAACACTGTTTTGCAGATTTATATCTCTTTGAAAGTGTTTTATGCCTGAAAAAGTGCATTTGTGGCACGCATTACTTTTCTTATTTAATCAAAAGAAAAAAGCCGCTGAAAGTCATCGTAATAATAAAAATATGTGACGCGTAGTTTCGACAATTCAAAAGTGGTGATTTCGATGTGCAAGACTTTAAACGTTCTAGTAGACCGAAAAAGTTTGAAGATGCGAAATTGCAGGAATTATTGGACGAAAATCCAACTCAAATTCAAAAACAATTGGCAGAAGGGTTAAGTGTGGCCCAAGAAATGATTAGCAACCGATTACGAGCAATAGAAAAAGTCCAGAAGATGGGAAAGTGGGTGCCACATCAATTGAGTGACAGACAAATGGAAAATCGAAAAATCGTCTGTGAAATGTTGCTTCAGAGGTATGAGAGGAAGTCATTTCTGCATCGAATAGTGACGGGCGATGAGAAATGGGTTTATTTCGAAAACCCTAAGCGCAAGAAATCATGGCTCTCACCTGGCGAAGCCGACCCATCACCTCCAAGGCCAAATCGCTTTGGTCGTAAGACAAAGCTCTGTGTTTGGCGTGGTGTATTATGAACTGTTGAAACCTGCTGAAACAGTTAATACTGATCGCTACCGACAACAAATTATCAATTTGAACCATGCATTGATAGGAAAACATCCAGAATGGGCCCGAAGCCATCACCTTTTCGCATCATTGGGACACGTGCTTGCAGAGCAGCATGCAGGGAAAGATATTTAATGATGGCCCTATACGTCGATCTTTCTTTGCTTAACTATGTTTTGATTTCATCCTTTGGTATGAAATATCATAATGACATTTAAATAAGTTTCTGTTCATTGCCATGGTGCCACAATCAATACTTTGTACAAGGAACCGGTCAAGGTTAACTGGATATCAATGCACTTTCGCATACTTTATTGTACATTTAAGCCAGCAAGACGTTTATTACGTTCTCTAGATAATATAAATATTATTAAGGAAATCTAGTCGAATTTTGCAATTAAATTTGGTCAAAGCACTTTTAAATTAATAGTCTATCGAACATGGATTGCATATACAAAAGTCTATTAGCCAATTCAAAACTACACGCTACCACATTTTCACCAGTTATTTAGTTGGCACTCGTTCTTATTTTCAAAATAATTTCCGAATTCTACAATTAACTTTTCTATAGCATCCACATCTTATACTCTTTGCAACAGTTCTGACACTATTGTTAATTTGGTCATAATATTTACTCTTAATTTAGTTACATATTTATACTATATTCTAATATATATTATATACAATAAAGATCGGAAGATTATATTTACGCAACTAGCGCCAGAGGTTTAATTATTCCCAGGAAGAGAATTTGTATTTTATCAAGATTGAACTACAGTTGTACAAACTGCGAATTTATTAGAAATTAACTTTTAGACGATTGGTTGTTATATAGAAACAGATATCTTGTAAGGTGCCTTTCCATTTATTGCTAGAGGTTCGTGCTCTTTTTTGCCTTTACCTCGAACGCCGATGCTTACAGAATGAAAAACGTGAATAAACACTGCTGGTTATCTTTCTTAAAACTTGGCTTCTATTAAGAATGCAATTTCCATTTAGACAATGACATTCACAGCATTATTGAATTCAGAGAAGTTTAATGAAGTAATCGTCTCTTGGATAGTTATATCAAATTAATTATAGAACCTAATAATATAAATATATTATTTAATGAATTAAAATCATTTCCTGACCGCTTTCTCAATTGTCCTAACAAATAAGTGAATTTGTGGTTTTAGTTTAAAAATTCGGTAACTTGCGATAATATCTTCCTTTGAGGTTATATTTCCATTATGTTCTAACAGTCTCCCTCCTAACAGTTGCGTTTGAAACGATCTGTTTCTGCGTATGGGAACATATTAACCTGTAAGTGTACTTATTTTATTGAAGGGAAAAGATAGTTATGAAAAAAGGAAATCGACATGCCACTGTTGAATTGAAAGCTGGGCTAAAAGAAATCGTAAACACGTCTTAACTATCTAAAATATTTTGCTTCGAAATATGTTTTTATCCGTAATGTTCTACGAGAACATACTGAATAAATACAGTTATGTTTCAATACAAATACTTGTACTTATTCAAATCTCATATTAACATGAAATGGCTGTGGCATTAATATTTCCGCTCTGTGGTGCATAATATCAACATGTACGAGGGAGCGTTTTTATATTCGCGGAATGAGCGGGTTGTAGAGGGGTGAGTAGGCCCATTGGGGGCGTGGCCTGTGCAGCGACTCATGATTAGTATAAATACGAAGTTTCATTGTTATTAGACAGTTAGTCTTTGAACTATCGTCAACCAAGTAACATAATCAGGAGTGAAAAGTGAAATATGGAAAAAATCGAATATCGTGCCGTTATAAAGTTCCTTACCAGGCAAGGAAAATCAGTCGCGACCATAATGAATGAGATGTCATTGGTTTACGGCGACTCTTGTCCAGGAAAAACCATGGTGTACAAGTGGCATAGTTTATTTAAACAAGGAAGGGAATCCCCTGAAGACGACCCGAGGCCGGGCAGGAGCATTGAGGTGACCACGCCAGCACTTATCCAAAAAGTTGAACAAATTGTACTCGAAGATGCTCGACTAAAGAAGAAACAACTCGCAGAAATGGTTGGAGTATCCGATACAACAATTTTTAAAATCCTACACGATCATCTCGGCATGTCTAAGGTCAGCGCAAGATGGGTGCCTAGAATGCTCACGCCGCCGCAAAAACAACAGCGCGTAGAGTGTTCGCGTGCATTTTTGGACCTCTGTAATGAAGACAAGGATGGTGTATTGAGTGGAATTGTTACTGGAGACGAAACTTGGGTTCATCATTATGAACCTGAGTCCAAACAGGACTCCATGCAGTGGCATAAAAAGGGCACAGCACCTCCCAAGAAATTTAAAGAGTCACAATCAGCTGGGAAACTCATGGCAACGGTATTTTGAGACTCGGAAGGAATATTGTTGATTGATTATAAAGATAAAGGTGTTTCTATAACCGGAGAATATTACGCTTCAATATTAGAGCGACTAAAAGAAGCCATTAAAGAGAAAAGACGGGGAAAATTGACAAAAGGTGTTCTGCTTTTGCACGACAACGCGCCCGTCCACAAGAGCCGCGTTGCGTTAGCTGCCCTGCATAAGGTGGGCTTCGAAGTTGTGAATCACCCACCCTACAGCCCAGACCTGGCCCCGAGTGATTATTACCTGTTTCCGAAAATGAAAAAAGAGCTGCGGGATAAAAAATTTACTGCCGATGATGAAGTCAAGGAGGCAGTTTCGGCGTATTTTGCAGATAAAGAGAAATCATTTTTTTATGAGGGTATAAATAAATTAATTGAAAGATGTGAAAAATGTATCCGTCTAGCAGGTGAATATATTGAAAAAGAAAAATAATTTGGTTTTTTTATTTCCACCCCTTGTCCCCCATTCCGCGAATATAAAAACGCTCCCTCGTATATGAGCGATACCCTATACCTACTTGGCAATTTAAGTTAAAAAACACCTGATAGGAACATAAATATGTAATTTGATTTTTTTTAGTTTTTATTCAAAA
Organism: Dermolepida albohirtum; assembly: GCA_031893035.1. Taxonomy (NCBI): domain Eukaryota; kingdom Metazoa; phylum Arthropoda; class Insecta; order Coleoptera; family Scarabaeidae; genus Dermolepida; species Dermolepida albohirtum. The sequence goes on along the minus strand of JAVIWB010001272.1, from coordinate 91,616 downwards.
ATAATTATTTCCTATTGTACAAATGTAATATTAATGTTAGGCTTTTCTTCTAGCCTGAATATTATAGAGATGCAAACCGATTTCACAGGGTGGACGATGGGCCTGAATATCGCTTAGAAATACCCAACGCAAAATTCGATTTTACTGGAACATATACAGTATATGCTAAAAATTGCCATGGAGACGCTAAATCTATTATATCTCTGCAAGTAAAAGTTAAAGGTAAGTAAATTAATATATATTATTTTCTAAAGATTTTAATTCTTTGTTTTATTAATTCAGATATAAACACCAAATTGGATGCAATGGATAAAAAACGTATAAGGTGAGTATCCACATATTGTTCTTTGGTCTCTACAATGTATCGTTTTAAATATAACATTGACTTTGTTATTATTCGTACTTGTAGCAAGGTACAAACAATACCAAAAGTTATTAGTGAACTAAAAGACATACGTTGTTGCGATGGAGATTCAGTAACTTTAGAATGCAAATTTGATGCAAGCTCGCCTTCAAATGTAAGGTGGGAAAAAGGAGGAAAGGTAATACACGATGTACATTAATTTCGAGAGGTAATTTAAAAATGTTTATAGTTAGTTCATCTTGGCGACGATTTCAACGCCGACTTTGATGGATCTACTGCAAAATTATCTGTAAGACAAATTTATCCAGAAGATGAAGGTGAATACACATGCATTGCTTACAATGACTTAGGAAAAGCCTATACTTCCGCATGTATTATAGTAGATGGTAAGCAAATATGTATATCTTGTTAAATCATAAACCAAACAACTAGTAATGAACGAAAATTCACTTTTGTAAGAAGTTTAATAATTCCATAATACAGTAAAGCGTTTCTACAAAAATTCTTAGATTAGGATTTCTGGTTTAATTTTATTTAGGTTTCTATACAATTAACTTCTCTCTCAATGAATCTTTTAAGTTTTCGTAATTGGAATGTATTATAATAATTCTTTCACGGAATCCCGTATTATGGTGACTTAAATTGCTGGCACATCTTCAAAAAATTGTCTTTTTAGAGATATTTATATTTTAGGAAATAAAAAAATATTTCGCTCAGGTTAGATCTAGGGAATACGGTAAATGGTAGATCATTGATTCCCAAAGCTGTAAAACAAATGTAACGGTAAGCAGCCGTAACAGCGACCAATTATCTGAAATGCTCAAGATTTTTTTCTTATACATGCCATTCGCTTTAGAAGTTGTTTTTCAATTAAAATGCTGAAATGCTACCTTATTGGTCTCAGGTGACTCACTTTTTTATTTACAAGTCATATAAAAACCACCAGGCCTCATGGAAGTAATTATATTTTTATATATAATTATTATCATCAAAAACTTAACTGCGAGGTATTACAATAAGTGCTGTTCCATAATACAATTCATGTCATGTTAATAAACTCGAAACAATATTGCTTCTTAGCCTAAGGCAGCTGTCTAGCAAACGGCAGATACAGATTCGAATTCTACTCCAACCTTGCAATTTTTAATTAATTTCCGTAATTATAATTAATGATGGTATAGCAAACCAATTACATTTTACTTTGCATGATGGTTACATCATTACGTACGTTTTCGTAAAACTTTTGGAAAGTTTGAAACAAAATTTGGATCACGCCTGTTGTTTTATTGCGAAATTCAAATGCCCGAAAAACACGATGCCAAAACATTTTATTACCTATTAAGTATACAATTGATAGTAACGATATTTGCACGTGTTTTATACAAAGTTCATGCTAACTATTTATACTGCCGATGGAAGGAGACATTTGCTTCCTCGCAAAAAAAGTCGGTCTGAAAAAATATAGTGGTACATCTGTACTCATTTGTAAATAAAGTACTGAACAATGCAAGTATTGTCACAATATAATAGCAGATACTACTTTGGGTAGTAAATGCCTAAAATTCCGAAATCTGCAACTGTATTTTAGAAAAATTCTATAACGCAGTTTTGTTATTAAACCAAAAATGGTGGAAATATCGGCATACATACATACATATGTATATTTCTTAATTCTCCAAATTTGTATTTATTATGGATGCATGTGTATGAGTTTACAATACAAAATTTTGTAGAAGATTATGTCTAAAGAATGCAAATTACCAAGTACGACATAGGGACTGTATTACGGTAAAGTATGTCTTTTTCTTTGTCCCTCTCTCTGTCATCATCATATTCACTAATCTGTCGAAGATAACTTGAAGGAAAATTGGCAGCCTGCATTTTATTACGATAAATGAAATCATTCTTTTTTTAGTTTATTTACAAGGAAAATCTGGTTCCCTCAAAACATTAAAAAATATAATTTAGGTATTACGTGTATAAATAATACCAAAGCACCGTAATAGGTACGAGTGTATCCGTTTATATTAGCAAACAAAAAAAAATTATTATCGAAAATAGTTTTATTGCTTTTCAAAATACTCCTCTTGAAAATCAATACACTTTTGCATTCGTTTAAACCAATCCGAAAAGTATTGCTGCCACTGTGAAAGCGGTATCTCCAAAATATAAGTTTTGCATGTCTCAACTGCCTCTTCCGGCGTAGAAAACCGTTGACTACGAAGTTTATTCTTCACGTGTGGGAACAAAAAGAAATCAAGGGCGCTAGATCAGAACTGTACGGCGGATGGCTCATAAATTCAATGTTTTGCCCAATCAAATATTCAATTATTTGAACCGACCTGTGAGAGCTCGTATTGTCATGGAGGGGAATGATCTGTCGTTTTCGGTTTATTTTCCTTATTTCTCCAAAAATTTTTGGCAAACAAATAGTTGTGTACTATTCGGAATTGACCGTTTTACAACTCTACAACCCACGGTTGCAACGTGACCGGTTTTTCCGAAAAAACAGGCGACCATTTGTTTTGATGTGCTTGAAGCGCGAACAACTTTTGTTGATTTTGACTCATCTTGGAATACCCACACAGTCGACTGCTGTTTACTATCGGGCTCACATATAGATCCAAGATTCATCACCTGTGACGACTTTATAAATGTTCTTTGAAGTACTGCCATTGTATTTTTTGTGCATTTCTTGGCACCAATCGACACGACTCCTTCTTTGAGTGGTTGTCAAATTATGTTGTACCCAACGTGAACATAGCTTCTTATCGGCTAAATGTTCATGCAGGATCTTACGCATGCGTAACGACCTTCACGAAATTCATCCTCCGAAGAACGCCGTCCAAGTTCAAATTCACTATACCAACGACATACTGTAGTTTTCGATGGTGCTTCATCACCATATAAAGAATTCAGCTCGCCGATGCATTCTTGTTGAGATAATTCACGCCGAAAGTTGTGAAAAATAATTGCAGGAAAATTATTAAGATTAATAATTTTAAATTAAATTAATTCCACTTTTTCACTGACATAAAATTTTCAAGTTACTCTCAACAATAGAAATAGCGACCGAATAATAAAACTGTCAAGGTAAATATATTGTGAAAAATAAAACTTCACGATGCAATCATGAGATCGGAGGCAACACTGATAGTGTTGCCAGTTTCCGAAATGTAAACGGCTGTCCTCGTACAGAGGACATAGAAAATAATGTTTTAAGCCCTGAAAATCGTTTAAAGCATGGTAATTAATTAAAAATACTAGTTCATGTTCTAGTAGAATTAATAATTATTTTATGTACAAAAAAACGTAATCAATTAACGATGGCTGCTTAGTATTTGGTGTATCGTAAATTGAAGAGTATTTTTTGTTACTGAAAGTTACATAAAGAGGTTTCTTGCATTTAAATTTAAAAAGATGTATTTACTAAGAAAGTGAAGGAACTAAAACCTTGCAGGAACATTCAGATTTAAGACTATTATGGTACTTTACGCTTTATATCTCCAGCTTCTCTGTTTCTTTTCCCTTTCGCGAATGAATTATTCTTGTTGTTGCTCTGGTGATATTTCGTTCTGGCAAAATGATTAACACTATAGTACTAGATATTTAGGATGGTATGGTGCTATGTAAAACTCGAGTACTAAACTTAGCATCATGAATAATGGTATAGTTGTAATATAACAATTATGCTATTTCCTATGGTGAAAAATTTAATTTGAAAGTTATGACTGTATAAATAAAGCGTCTAAATCGAAAATCCTGAAATGCATATACTCGCAACTTATAGTGCAATTTTTTTATTATTTACTTCTTAAAAGAATAAGCACGTCTTAAATTTTGGCTGTTATACAACAAACTTTGTGTGTCGCATGAGCTTGAATGTAGTGTACGACCAGGACTATGAAAACCTACAACTCCGGAAAAGATATATAAAATTGTTGCGAACGACATAAGAATTAACACCAAGAATCTTGAATCGTGATCAAAAGCGTGAAAAGATTCGAACATGAAGCGAAAATTTGAAACCGTTTAATTAAAATCAAATTTACTTTTGGGATGATTTGTTACGGTTGATGAGGCTTGGTTTTCTCATTGTGTTCCTGTATCTAAATGAAAATATTAACAGTAGACACATCATGGTAGCCTTCTTCTAAAATAAGCTGAGTTCATCTTATCGGCGGAAAAGGTTAAAGGGGATAATTACCATACAAAGGATCAAGTTTTTAACAAACCAAACTGCATTATACTATACTAGACAATCATTGAAAAAAGCAACATCTGAAAAATAACTTGAATGAAACATAAAAAGTTTTCTGTCATCATCAACGCGTCTTCGCACAAAAGCCAAGTTTTTCGCAAAAAAATGGTATTTCAGACTGTATTAGTATTTCAGACTGTACCCCATTTATCTTATTTACTAAATCTCACTCCAAGTAACTTATACTTTCTCCCCCAATCTCAATTTTTTTTCTTGCTAAAAAGAAGTTCAAATGGAAGAATTATTGTAATAACAAGGCAATATTTTCAGCGTCTTAAGAATGACCATGTTTTATTACTATATTTGTATAAATGGTAAACATGGTAATTTATTGCTTTTATTTGGTTTTGTTTTGCTCGAATATACTTAAAACTTATATCGGCTTTAAATAAACTGTAATTGCTCTAATTATATTGTTTAAATTTGCATCTATTTATATTTTTGATTTGTGGTGTATTCTTACCGCACTACCATACATAGTATCAGACATACAATTTAAAAAGATGACCACTTACACTAATCAATTCTTCGGCAATTTGTTGAATGAAAAATAAAATGGAGAGGGAATGTAACCTCTGTTAATAAAATTTTAGCTAATGCATTGCTGAAAGAAGTTTATGTAGTAAAGGTTAAGACATATACACATACATTTATTATCATATTGTCTTTAATCGATATATTTAATAGTAATATAAGGAGTTAGTAATCAATTAGATTAATTAGAATGGCTAATATAAAAAGACAATCCGGGTACCACATGTCTGTCACCGCGAAACAATCGATAAGAGCAATTTATATGTTTACCATTTCACCCGTTGACGAAAAATTTAAATAGCGTTTTTAAAGAGCGCGGTTTTCGAGTTACATTTCGGTCCACTAACTCTACTAAATCCCTCTTAGGAAATGCGAAAGACAAAGTCGAAGTCAATAAGAAATCGAGGATTTACAAAACTAAATGTGTAGATTGCAATAAATAATAAATATGTCAGAAAAAATGTTCGAGAATAACCCAGTATACAGAACATATGACGCAATTTAATCGACCTTAGAAATCTAGTTTAACAAAGCATGTGCTAGAGAATAATCATAACGTAGTCACAGATTATCTACATTTGCTTAAGAATGTTAAAAAGGTTCGCATATGTAAGCTGGGTGTGTACTTTAAGATAAGTGGTTAGTTTTTAAAACTAGAATACAGTTTAAATTATGTAAAACGAATCTACAGTCTGTGTTTGGCTTTTGACGGTGAAAGTCCGATATGAACTTGTTTTTGTGTGGTTTTGCCGCGGATCCTGGCGTGACACTGTGATTATTTATCTGGTGATGATGACAACTTAGTTGTCAAATTACGTATACAGATTTTGAAAATTATTATGGAAAGGAGATTTATTATCCTTTAGTAATTAATTTAATCATCCACTCTCCATTAAAATTTACCTTAACGCTACAAAATAATAATATTTAATTTTTATCATTTTAGTTCCCGAAGGCAAGGAAAATCTTCTTAGTCAACATCTATCCAGACCACCAGGTTTTCTGTCTGGTGCTTCAACACCTCATTCTACGCCAAGGACAACTCCAGTACGCAGTGTATCCCCAAAATTACGAGTCAGAGAAATAAAATCTGAAGAGCCAAGACCACGATTATTAAGAGCCATTCCACCTAAATTTTATGCGATACCTCATAATAAAGTAGCCGATGAAGGAGAAACAGTTCGATTCCAGTGTGCGATTACTGGTCATCCAGAACCATGGGTTGTGTGGGATAAAGACGGTCAAATAATTGTACCTTCGTCTAGAGTTATTCTAAAGGAAGTAGACGATTTAAGAATAATCGAAATAAGAGAAGTCACCCCACAAGACTCGGGATTATATCGTGTAACTCTCGAAAACGATGTTGGAAGAGTAGAAGCAACTGCCAGGCTAGACGTAGTTGCTCATCGACCTTACCCACTACGAGGGCTAAGAGCTCGAAGTTCTTCTCCAAAGCCAGTGCCAACATACAGGCGCTGTTTAGTCGGTACCACTTCTAGATTAGGTGAAAATGCGAGGATGACTTGTGATGCCAGAGGTTTACCGGTTTCCGGTATTAAATGGTATAAACACGATAAACTTATTCAGTCTTCTGAAAAATATTTAATAACATCAGACGGGGTTATCACAACATTAGAAATATTTAATATAAATTACGACGATAAAGGTGTATATAAATGTACTACGGAAGATGAAAACAGTAAAATAGATACACTAATTGATTTAGATATCATCGAAGAAGAAAATTCATCCTTTGAACCACCTACTATTGTAGAACATCTTCCGAAAAATAAAGTAATATTAGAAGGTTCTTCACTTAATCTACAATTAAAAGTGAAAGGAACTAAGCCATTCGATGTTATATGGATTAAGGATGGTTGTATTTTACCTGACAGCAAAGATTTTAGGCAAATTGACAACGGGCTTGGAAATCTGTCCCTAATAATTGAAGATGTCTTTGTACAAGATTCCGGAAATTATAGCTGCGAAATATACAATACGTATGGTGAAGCAACTTCCCGATGCAATCTTACAGTTCATGGTAAGTAATTATATTTTTTAATAAAATATATAATTTATGTAAGAGTAATATTTGACCTCATTTCCGCATATATAAATAAATATTATTTCATGCTATCTGCTTCTGGGCTTCCGGGCTGGAACCGCGTCACTTGTATATCTGCCGACGTTTCGTACCCATTTGTATGGGACATCTTCAGGGCTTAACTAGTGCACTGAAGTTTCAGTGCAGTAATTAGTCGAATATCAATATTCAATTTTTGAAATGCTACATAATATGGATATTTTCCACCACTTTATCTAATGTTTTTGATATAATTCTTAAAGTATAAGCAAATTAAGCTATTTTTTGTATTAGATAATTTATGTGCTCTTTTTAATTGATTTGTTCGTGAATAACGACACCCAGAAATCTCTTGTTATGTTTTGTTATGTAGGAAGCATCATACAATAATTTTTTCGTTTCCATGTGAAAACTTTATAAATAAATGTATTAATTAAAATATGATGGGTATGCGTGTAAAGTCAATTTTAAAAAATAATAATTTGACCAATTATACGCCTCCGAGAAATTGCTAGCCAAATCCGTATCTTCTGTAAATGTTCCAATATAATAATGTGAATATTCAAAAGACCAATTTCTCATACTTTGTGTATTGTCTCATCGATGACAAATGTCAGATCAAAGATATCATTACTATTTAAACGTTCTAAGAACCACTCACAGTAATTCATTCTTTTGACAAAATTCATAGGCTAATGTTGTTGAATAACCATTATTTTATTTTCTATTGATATTGATATTTTTTGAGCTGATCTGACTTCTTTGAAGATTGGACTATTTTTGTTTTAACATCTTTTACAGCATTGGCGGTTCGTTGATTTTTGCTACTATTGCGATATTTTTGAGTAACAGTTCTCTTTCTGCACTAAGGTCGTGTAATTGAAAAAGAAATCAGGACCTTCTTCAATATATTGCGTTAGGGAGTACTTACACGTATCACTTTTTCGTTTTCAATAGTTTTTAAAATAACTTTTAGTAAGAAAAATTGTATCTTTCAAATTTTAGATCTAAGGGTTATAATAATTTGATGTGACACTATATTGGCAGATCTAGGTACCTATAGCCTACGTTAACTATAAATTTAATTGGTGACACAGTATTTTTTGACCGTTAAAATATATTGGATATTAAAATACATATACTACACGTTGATAATTATCTACAATAAAAGATACACTCAACTATCTTATGAAGATAACGTAAATGTAAAATACTCGTCACTTAGGTTTTATCAAAATTGAACGTATTTATGTACCAAAAAGCATGAAAGAATGAACCATAAACATAAAAACATTTTAAAGACTAAAAACATTTTTCTAAGATTAGAAGAAATAGTTTCGATAGAAAACAAATGTTTTTACTATATACTGTGCCAGTCAAAAAAAACTACCCTTGCGATTTTTAAATCATTTGTATTAGATTGTTTTTAAATTATCATACAACTAAAATTACATTATTATATTACATTAAAATGTAATTTAAAATTACTTTGATTGAAAGATTTGACTAAGTTTAAGAATATAAAGATTCAGAAAAAAAATATATTTTCTTTTTGAAACTTAATGTATTATTTTAGGAAGAATGTTGTCAGCTTAAATGCAAAGTGAAAAATTACGATAAATGTCGTTTTTATTAGTAGAAAACGTTATAGTAAATTAAGCATTTGTGTTTTGTTAGAGGTTTTGATTGTTGGAATATAGAAAACAAAGACTTACAAACACATTTAAAAGAGTGAACTAAGAAAAACGTAAGAAATTAATTTTCTGATAAGTAATTTGGCAATAAAGTCTTCGTGTGTAATCCTTTTTAATTGGGGTAAACTTTGCAACATAAAAATCTCGATTTTGAAGAAATTAAAAACGAATATTGCTTTCAAAGGAAGTATATTTGTCAGGTTTAAAACCTTTAGTAATTTTCTTATTGTAATTATTGATTGAGATGGCAATATTTGAGAAACTAAATGCTCAAAAAAAAGTACTTTTTTGTATTATTTTCGCGTATACTTCAAAATATACAAGAAATAGGTGCAAGTGTTTCAATATATTTTTTATATTTTGCATTGATAACGAGGTCATTATAAAAGTAAAATAGAGTCGAAACGAGTTTCATTTCTACGCGCTTTTTTTCAATTTTTGATGCTGCGTTATTGAACACAAAAGTAATTATATACCTTGTTAGCTCTCATTTAATATATTCAACTACAATTTGACAGAAATGCTATGCAAATAATGTATATAACTCAGGTGGAGTATAAAATATATTTGTTTATGCATCACTTGTTTCTGTAATTTTTAAGAAAATATGATAATGAAAATTAATAAGGATTCAAGGGAGTATGGCAAATGTAACTAAGTACTTTACATAAAAACAAAGCTTTTAAATGATAATTCAAATTTATTAAGATAAAAAAAAATGGAAAATGAAGAACTAGTATAATATTCTCGTTATCTCTAATATAAAATACTCGTTTTCTAGTAACTAGTGTGAAAAAATCGTATTTTATGAAATTATAATATTTTAATACAATTTTGTATAAAAGTCAGAACATTACAACTTGATGCACATTATTTTATTTGAAAAAATTATTATTTCTTGCAAACTCAGTTTTAAATAATGTTACCTTTTCAAAGTAGACAACTAGACCGACCCATTTAAATTTAGGGTTATAATATTCTCAAACTTTCTCTGTAGATGGTATTTAATTAAATAAATGGTTCCAGTGAATGGCAGGAATATTGTTCTTTAGCGCTTAAGTAATAGAATAGAATACAAATCTTCATTTAATCAGTTAATATTTACTTACATACTATTATATATACGTAGTTAGATGTAACAAATGTAGCACTCTCTAAAAACATTGATTGCTTCCTTGCTTTTATTTATAAAAAAAGTTAAGACAATATGTTTGACTGTGTATTAATATTTCTTTTCGGCTCAAATTTTTATAGATTAAAAAAATTTTGAACAAATTACAAAAAATAAAGTTACTGATTTCAGCTTCTTAAAAGAAATAGAAACTATTTGTGAACTCCTTTTTCAATTTTCAATTACATATATTTGTATTCTAATAATTGTTGTTTTCTAATAATATTGAATTTTACGTGCATTAAATATCCAATATTTATTAGACAAATTATTTTGTTAAACTTATACTAAGCACTATATTATGTTTCAGTCTTTGCTATTTTTAGATGACTTCCATTTTTAGTGAAAAATCGGTAGATTGCATTTTGGCAGCTTTATATTCTGTTTAGGACAAACACGACGAATACAACCTACCAAATGCTTTAATGTTCCAGTATTAATCGCTGTACCACTTGGAATAATTTTTTTCTGAATCTCCCTGGAATCGTGAAAAACAATTAACATTGTTTTGATTTTTGACTTCCCCAAATAATATTTTTTTTGACTACCTTCCACTCTATTAACTCCGAAAGCTCGGTTTTTCCAGATCGTATTTAAGATACCACGTCTCGTCACCAGTTACAATTGCTTTGTAAGAAGTTTTTATTTTCTCGAACTTCTCTAATAATGTCTTTGCAATGCTCATTTAGGTACAATTTTAGATCAACCGTCAATCGTTATGAAACAAAATTTGAATTTAACTTTTATCGTTTAAAACGTAATGGTGTATTTGCCTCAGATATTCCATATTCCATTTTTATCAATCTCGGTGAACGCATTTTCAAATGTTTACATACTTGCACTTTTGGACATTGGTCGACCCAAATGTTTTAACATCTATATTCGCTTTGCATTCTTTGAATTTTCGATATTACTCATAAACTTGAGTTTACATTAAACGATTACCTTCATAAGCGATTTTAACCATTTGGAGCGTTTCCGTAACACTTTTATAGTTCTTAACACATTTGATTCTGTGTTTTTGTTTTTTGTATAAACTACATTCACTTAAATACGTCGAAATGCCATGAAGTGTATAGGAGTTTAAAAAGATTTTCACTTCATTAATCAAACTTCACTAAAGGTTAAGAGCTGCAGAACTTGAAGCTCTATGAAGGTTCACCTTCATACAATAGGATGGAAAGATAATACAACCACATCTACGAGACATAAATTTTATTATTAAATTGTCTTTTGTAGGCACTGCTTTTGATTTTTTCACTTTGGTGTAATGCACGCTAGACTGTCCCAGTGATTTAATTTCAAGTTTTTCATCAAAACTTCGTGTTGAAAGAGAGATTTTAGTTTTTAGTTCTTCAACTCAATGTACATTCGATACTTTACAAAACTAACAAAACACGAGAAATGCCGTTGTTTGCCGTTAACAGACTAATGTACAACGTAACTATTAATACTGTCAACTATAATCTGGTATTTATTTCTGTATGTTGCTCAGTAATTAGAACCGTGCTAAACATTAATCGGCATGGGAAGTTGAAATTCATGTTTTATGAAATTTTTAATTAATATATAAACGCAATTACCTTTTACTCTTATTTGTTGCTAATAATTTCTGTAAAATTTAGTCAGCGATGCGGCCCTTATAAGTACATATATAAACCGCCACTGTTGCAACACCATACCGTTTTCTTCTTATCATACATTTCTGTCTATTCTCTGCTACAACAAATAAATACCTACTACTGCATAGTTTTAGTTGTGTCATTGTACATCTGTCGATATTACATTAGAAAATTGTATATTTATGGATATACTCTTGAATTTGTTATTGCTACAATTTTAATTAAAATAAAATCTAATCACTCTCGTTGACACCTTAAATTGCCGTGACACCAAATTCGCAAAGACAACATTAATTTCACTCTGAGTAACATGTCATATTTTAATCAAATACAACCAATAAGCGTTTCTTGTCCTTATCGTAAGATTTCATCTGTTCATAAATCGCGTAAGCACGGAGGTATGCAAAGAAATAACAATATATTGCTTAAACGTGTCGAACGAATGCATTTATGAACGCATACATTTTCTATATTTGAGATGTCGAGTAAAAGTATCTGTGGCGCTTACAAAACATAGTAAATGGGATAATTTTTCAGGTTGAAAGTGCGATTAAAATTGTCATTCTGCATGCAGATTTACGAAGCTTATTGTTCATGTACAAACATCTGGGTATTCATTCTCATTTCACTTATTAATTCTTGCTCTGTAAAAGTTAAATAACATATGTACATACTTATATACGTATTTATGTACGTATGTCCGACTTTCAAATTGTTAAAATATAATTTTTTTTCTGTGCGTTACTATTTAACTTCTGGAAAATTTGATTTAATTAATATGGTTTTGGTTTTAATACCTTGTTTTCAATCGAATATATCCCGGACTACAATACCTAAATAAATAATTAATTAATTATTTATTAAAATTAAATAAATAATATATCCCGCTAATAAATATCTCTTGTTTAGATCAAACATATGTATGTATGTATAGTTAAGTAAATAATATTAAATTCAAAATTGATTGTTTATACTATATTAGACATAATACAATACATTAGTAATAAATAACAAATGGACGCTATTTTCTTAAATACACAATACATTTATAAAAACAATATTACCAAATATATTTTTTATTTGAATTTCTTTATTTTCTTACTAATATCATATTTCAGGGTTAAAAACGAGCTCAAAATTGAAAAAATAATGAAACATTGCAAACTGTAAACTCTCATCTACAGTTGTTAAACTTTCTTAAATGTAATAAATCCATAAATAATCATTAAAACACTAAAATAATTATGTTTTTGCGAAAGTGGCGACCATGGGTCCTTATAAAGGGTTTTCCAATAGGGACTTGACAACTTTTAATTCAATTTGTGAACGCATCCTTTCACTAATCATCGAACTGTCACTGTCAATTTATTCAGTAAACTTAACATTTTCATCATGGTAAAGTACACGAACGAACAACGTCTACAAATTATAAAAATTTACTACAGAAATTCGGAGTCGGTGACCGCTACTTTAAGAGCGTTAACTTCGATTGTCGGTCGTAATTCTCGCCCTAGTAGACAGGCAGTAACAAGTTTAGTGCAAAAATTTGAGTCTACATATTCGTTGTGTGATGTTGCCGTGCCAGTGAGACAACGGGTTGGTCGAAGTGTCGAAAATATCGCTGCCGTTGAAACGTCCGTAGCAAATGATACAAATCAGTCAATTCCACGGCGTTCTCAAGAGTTGGGCATCGCCCAGACCACTTTATGGCGAATTTTGCGTAAGGATCTTGGTTTACACCCATACAAGATCAAGCTGACTTAAGAATTGAAGCAGATGGACTATTTGAAGCGACGTACGTTCTCCGATTGGGCCCTGGAAAAGATGCGCCAGGATGATCAATTTCATCGCAAAATCATTTTCAGTGACGAAGCTCATTTTTGGCTCAATGGGTTCGTCAATAAGCAAAATATGCGTTATTGGTCGGGTGAAAATCCACATGTGCTTCATGAAACACCACTTCATCCACAAAAAATAACTGTTTGGTGCGGTTTGCATGCCGGCGTCGTCATAGGACCATATTTTTTCGTCGACGATAATGATCGTCACGTTACTGTGAATGGTAATCGTTATCGCGCCATGATTACCGATTATTTTTGCCCAGAATTGGAAGATATGGACTTGGACAACATGTGGTTTCAGCAGGACGGTGCCACAAGCCACACAGCACACGTTACAATCGATTTATTGAAGAGTAAGTTTGATGAGCGTGTTATCTCAAGAAATGGACCAGTCGATTGACCGCCTCGTTCGTGCGATTTAACGCCTCTAGACTTTTTTCTTTGGGGCTACGTCAAGTCATTGGTCTATGCCAACAAGCCGACAACGTTGGAAGAGCTCAGAGCTAACATTGAACGCGAAATAGCAGCCGTTTCGGCCGAATTGTGTGGCCGAGTCATCGAAAATTGGGTCCAACGAATCGACCGCTGCAAACGTGCCCGCGGTGGCCATATGAACGAAGTCGAGTTCCATTCATAAATGTTTTGATTGTACTTCAACCCGATAATAAAGTTTTTGAAATATCACAAATGGTCTGCATTTTATTTTGAAAAAAAGTTGTCAAGTCCTTATTGGAAAACCCTTTACATGGGTTCTTTGTAGTTAATTATGGTTTACCACACAATGACGTGATTATGTGTAAGTGTTGTTAAGAAAATAATTTTCTTGTGGCAATGTAATCTGCAATATATTTCACATATATGAAAATATAATTTATTTAAATTAAACAATATCGCTTAAATTTCAAACAATATTTTTTCCTGTGTAAAACACGTGGGCATGACCGTCAGTATATTGAAACATAGGAAATTTTTCTATGATTTTATTGTAAGTCACAAAAGAAAGTATTTCTCACTTACGTGGCATTATTATTTATACACGATCAGGCTGAACAACTTAGGAAAACAAAGCGCGATTCACCGACATCAACGTTTTTGTCCAAAATTCTGTCTCTGAACTCTCATATAACGCCCAAAATTTCCTAGGTACATATGTTCAGAAGTTTGTGCAAATCAAACAAGTACTATGTACACGTACCTTAGACTATGTTTTGGACGATCACGATTTTGATTCATAAAATATATATACACTTACATTTCATTAATTTGAACAACGTGACGTCATTTAACATGAACTGTTAATGAGTAAAATACAAAACATATCAGAGCACACAAGAATTTTACACAAATCAAAATTATAAATATTGTCCCATAAATGGAATATAGTATTTACTGTAAATTATCTTGGTTACTTCTTACTCCAGCGTCGTTCTGCCACTCCGGGGTAGAAGGCGAAGATGATCAGCAATGTCGATCGGCCGATGGATGTGTCGGTACCACAGTAATACTCACTGCATGCGAAATTGGCCTAATAATACTCGGAGTAGGCGGCACCGGGTCAGCAGTATCCCGAGGACATACAAAAGGTTACTTAAATTGAACAAGCAACATAAATTAAACCCTTTGGTGTTGGGAAGATTTAAAAGAATTCCCACTGTATACAGATGAAATTGTCGACAGAACAATGGTTAATTCCACATAAAATACTCGTACAATTATGACTTCCCTTCTACACAGTCAATCTCAGAGAAAACGGAACTTTTAAAATAAAAACAAAAGTTTACTATTTTGGTAAAATTTATATATTTTATTCAAAGTAGTCGCCTTTTGCTTCAATACAAGGTTTGGCACGATCAATTAACATGTCGAATAAATTTTTAAGTTCATATTTGGAGATGTCCTTTAAGATCGCTGTCGACGCCTTTTTAATGGCTTCGACGTCGACATAACGCTATCCTTTCATCGGCAAATGTAGTTTGGAGAATACAAATCACAGGAGGCCAAATCCGGTGAATACAGTAAATGATTTATGGTTAAAATGCTGTTTGTAGTTAGAAAGTCAGTGTTAAGCATTGAGCGTTGAGATGGTGCATTATCATGTTTACGATATTGAGGGCGCGCATAACGAATACGCGCCAGAAGACACTTGATGACATCAAGATAATATTCAACATTGACTATTTGACTAATTGGTACAAACTTTTTGTGCACTATGCCTTTCGAATCATAAAAACAAATCAACATCGTCTTTACTTTTGACTTCTCAAAACGGCTTTTTTCGGTCTTTCTTCGCTTGGATGCTTCCGTTCCAAAATGATCCAGAGACGCTTAGTCTCTTGATCATTTTGAAAACACTACGTCTCATCGCTAGTTACAATAGAAAACCTGAAATTTTCGCTTAATCAAGTCTGTACAGCGTTGAATTCGGAGCAATTTTTAATCGTCGGTTAGCTTGTGTGGTATAAATCTTGTACAAATCCTTCTCAATCCCAAATGCTGTGTCAAAAAGCGATGAATTTAATCTTTGGAAATATTTAATTCCATTCCAACGCATCGCAATGAGGATTTCGACGCGTTCCTGATAAATACACGTTCAAATTCGATGCTATTTTCCGTAACCACAAATTTTTTTGTACCAGGATGATCGTCGTCATTTATGTCCGTACGACCGTCTTTAAATCGTTTTACTATTCATATACACTCGTACGTGATAAATACGCATCACCGTACACTTGTTTCATTAAATTAAACTTTCCAGTAAACGATTTATCGAGTTTAAAACAGAACATGATATTTGCTTTGTTCAAAATTTATTTTTCGACTAGTGCCAAATATACACTGTTACTTTATGCGCAATTTCTCTGCTTCTAATGATGCAAATGTCGGAATATTTTGACATAACATTGGTGAAAGATCTATCTTACCGATGCATATTTTTTAAATAGATGGAGCCACTAAGAACTGCTATTTTAACAAAGTTCGGTTTTCTCTGTGTAGATAACATTTCTGTAAATGTTGGATAGCGTTGTAATAATGTTGTAGAGGAATATATTGACGAATAATAATAACCATAATATAATTTATTGCCCAACAGAAAAAAAATCTCCTAATAGGAAAATTATAAATAGAATACATACAGTGCCTATCCAAAAAAAATTGAAATAACGTA
Source organism: Dermolepida albohirtum (assembly GCA_031893035.1). NCBI lineage: Eukaryota > Metazoa > Arthropoda > Insecta > Coleoptera > Scarabaeidae > Dermolepida > Dermolepida albohirtum. The sequence continues at coordinate 74,880 of JAVIWB010001272.1, read as the reverse complement.
AAATACACAAAATAAATATATGTATATACGTAAATAAAATTAAAGTAATTTCTCTACTAATGCACAGAATAGGAAAAACGAAGTACAATATATATAACAATGGCAATAGCAATAAAATCTGAAAGTACCAGGTGTGAAAGATATCGTTATTTAATTCATTAGCATTCCTCGACATATGCGTAATAGGTGCATTATATGAAGAACTCCATTCTCGCTCTCAGGACAATAAAATTATTGGTGATTCTTGTTCCATATTTTAGTACTACAGAATTAACTCAAGCAAATAATGATTGATGAAGCATCAACGTTATTCACAAACTGAAATAAAAATTTGCTGCTTGCTCCGATTGAGGTCCGTAAGAGATGTAAAATTATGTCTATCCAATTACAATCTATTTACAAATATTTTAAAAACCTTTTCTAAATTCTTTCTAAAACAATTTTTTAATAAAAGTTATGCGGATACCAAACCACAGAAGCATATTTCAATTTAGTACGAACGAGAGCGTAATACAAAGTTTGCAAGATTTTCTGGTTATTAAAGGTCGTTCCGTACTGCATTAAATAGCCTAAAATTTCTGCAGCAGAATTTCTGATGGAATGTATGTGATCTGCAAATGACAAGTTGAATTAAACCATACCCTCAAGTCCCTCATTAATGTTTTCCTTGTGATAATTATTTGATCCACAGAATATTGAAAGATGTAGGGGATTTTTAAATTTACTATGTCATCGTCTAGGTTTAGGAGTATTTTGTTCTGCTTAAAATAGGCATCAATTAAATTCAAATTTTTCTGTAAAAGTATACAATCTGACTGACATTATAGTAGATTCTTATAGCTGCATAACCCAGAACATTAATCCATATCTACCGAACGAAATGGAAATTGACAATAAAATCTCGCATTCAGTTGCACTTAGCCCTAGATCCTTTAATAATGATCTATTATAAATAAATATCAAAAAACCGTCAATGTCGTTAATGATAGAAATAAAAAATAATAAAAAAATTACTTAGAAAGCTCTCTTGGAATGAATGTATAATACATTAAGTCATATAAATTCAAAGTTATGTTTAAAATATAATATATTACATTGCTGGAATAAATAAAATGTGTATTTATATCTATTCAAAGTAGGCTTTTCTGTAGAGTAGAAAAATTTCTGAATCACAACGAAAAAGTGACATCACTGAGCATAATTAGCATATGTCATTATTTCACGTTATGGCTTTCTCTCTCTTTTCAAACGTTAATTGATATAGACGACTACTTTGTAGAGTGGTCTGGTCGTAGTAAATTTTTTTTCTAATTAGCATTTGATAACGTCGCTATTAAAGCATCATTGATGATAATAGTATCTAATGCCGGTGCGAGTAGGATTACCGCTAATGGTCTATAATGATATGAATTCGCATTTGAATAATCACCTAGAGAATTTTGTAATCGACGAAGAAGAAAAAGGAGTGATATATAATTTTCCTAAACGTGATTACTAGAACACGAAACGAATAAGCCATATCTAAAGATAAGTTTTTTTTTATTTCATACATCGTAAAACTTGCACTGGACTGTAATTAAATGAGTAAACAAAATTGTTTATGGTTAGAAACCCAAATATTTTGAATGTACTTGTAATAATTTTACAGTACTCGCTATCTTGACACATTATTTATACTAATTAGAGAGTAAGAAAAATTAATTAAAACGAATACAATTTACCTTTACTATTTTTTCATTCTATTAAGTTATGAAACTGTTTTCGTCTAATGTCTTATCTAAAGGTTGTTTAACCAACCTTCTCACTCATTTTCCATCTAATAATATTCTGCCTCATAATTTCAACTAGGGGTTTTGAATGTATTCTGTCAAGCGGCATCTACAATAAATTATACCTACTTCTTAAAGATCTTCAATTTCGTTGCTTTTATACATGTTTTTTGCTTTTACATCTCTCTGCAATATATACCATTACAGGAGGGGTTATTAGTAAGTACTTAGCCCTAGAAAGCCACAATATTTCAAAACAAAATTTCCTTTATTCAATACAAAATATTTCCTTTTAGAGTTACACATTTAGCAAAATATTTATGAAGTTATCGAAAGTCCTACGAAAAAATCTTTTGCTTAGGTCTGCAATCCACTTCTCACAGGCCCATATAGCTTTGCCAATTGTGGAAAATCTCTTACTCTTCAAATACTTTTCGAGTAGTTTTGGGAACAAGCAATAAAATAGCAGTGCTAAATCAGAAGAATAGAGTTAGTGCAATGCATTCAATGACTGGTGAACAAGAGCATTGTCTTGCAAAAAGAGCACACCACACCTTTGAGAAGTTTTTCGGTGGCATTTTTACTTACATAAAATATAATTCTGCAATACGCTTGAATCCAATTATTCGATCTTCAAAAATCATATCATAGAAAAAAGCAATCTTTAACATCTGATCCTCGTCTCTGAAATTCCGCAACCCAATTTCTAATAGTGGCGTACGAAGGACATATCAACAAAAATTTCTTTGTCCGATAACCCTTTACAAAATAAATATTTAGTAACTGAATGAAACTCGATTTTTTCGGTATCAAGCTTTTTCTCAGAAAAGTTGCTTTCAAAAATTCATTGTTCTATCACCATTCAACTTACTGATGTCAAACTTTGACAATTTATCTATAAAATATCATAGTCAAAACTATGGCAACCATATATGTCTAGGTTAACTAAATCGTAGATCTATCAATTTCTTTATACATATATGTTTCGTCGGATGTTCTTGCTGGTGTACAATAAGTCAGGGTTTTCTCGGACATCTCGTGTCCTTATTTTGTCCTTAGAAGGATTGTCTCTTCGCTGACGTTTCGATGAAATCCCATTCATCTTTTTCTTGAGCTTCGTCGTATAGTGGCTGGTGGAGTAGCGATATCATGTGCGCTGACCAACTTTATATAGCTCTTCTACTCGGACGTGATTGGTCGACGTGTTCGGATTACACTAAGTCACACTCGGATTGGCCGAGCGTGATAGTTATCGTGCAAAGAAGTTCAAGAAGAAGATGAATGGGCTGTGGAATGCCCGAGAAGACCCTGATTCATGTATATACTCTTGTTTTCATTGAAAAGTGTTTAGTGCTACCTTCACGGGGTTCAAACATAATTATTTTATTCAAATTATCATCATTTCCACGTGTTACTTTGTACATTATTTTCTTTATAATGTGTAATTTATATTTAACTGGTTATTTTGATATTATCATGGATTTCATTTTGTCTATGGATTTGATCATACTGCATTACTTGGTTGACAGCAACATAGTCACTAATTTCGCCTTTTATTTTATGCATAATTATCAGATAACGCTTTTAAATGAAACTTGTTTGATTAACGGATGCTCGTTCTTTTGTTTTATTTCTTATTTCAAATATTCGACTAAAAAATACGTATATGAATATTTTCTATCGTATGCAATAATTCGCTAGTTTCTGAGTTGGTATAGTTGGTTGGTTGCGCTTTTTTTATGTTAATGTCATAATCTAATATCCTAACATTGAGAACTATACATAAATTTTAGGTTGTATAAAAATGAAGCGAATATTAAGTTGATAATAATAAGTTATTTCTTTGCTTTCGGGCTGGAACCGAGTTTGCGTCAATACCTGCACCGACATTTCGCCACCACTTGGTGTAGAAGATCTTCAGGGCTTAACAGTCGCGCTGAAGCTGATGTAAGTCTGTGGTGGGGGGTTTATATTGGGATATTGGTCACGAATCAGTGGAGTGTTACTGTTACGGTTAAGAAGTTTGTAGATACAAGATTGCCAGGCGTTGTATAGAGGATAACCATCATCACGGTTACGGAAATTAGGGTGTTTAGAGATCTCTACAGATTCATTGATTTTTACCATAGTAATAACTATAGTAGAAATGAAAAAATCGTGGAGCATGCAAAAGAAACAAGAATAAACAACAATCAAAATTGACATTAATTAGAAGATGTTGGTTTGGTGATTTCAGGTGGTTTTTACGAAAATGTCTGCTTTGAAGTTTTACCATGCAAGCAAAGAAACAATTGGGATGTATACAATTGACAACTATCCAAACTGAGCAATGTATTTCAAGAAAAGCGATCAGAATCTGACAAATCGTAAGGGTATACGGTTCTACAATTATAGTTCGAGATCTTTGAAGAATATATTTTCAGTCACTCGGCAAAAATTATTGGAACAGGATACAGCAGTGTTGATGCCACATTCGCCTTGTAGTATTGACTTCGCACACTCATATTACCATCCATTTTATTCTTTGAAAAATATTTTGAAATGCTGCCAGTTTGCACTTGGTTCAGTTTTTTTGCTTATAAAACTAAAGATTTACGAACGTGGAAATATTGACATTATTGAATAAAAATATTTCGCTTCATACGAAAATAGTTTTTATTTTGTTGAAAAGAATCCGCATTTACGTGCCAAATAAATATTTCCTGCATCATACAATCCTGCGTGAATAGTGAGATACTGTTATAAAATAGTGACTATTTTATCTACATAAAATTTCCAAAAATTACACATAGGAAATTAAAAGAAACACGTATAATATTTAAATTAAGCAAACAACAGCGATTTCGATGATTCAAAATGAAAGGCAATCGCGGATTATAATAATGCTTGGCACATATAATGCCGTTCGAACGATGTTCTTTTTAAACTAGTAGCAGGTGAATTGACTGAATAAATCCACTATGCCTAGCACTTAGCCATAACCTTTTTATTCAAAGTTAAAAATCCAAAATAACACTTCTACATGCCTCTAGAATCATAGGAAACACCTTTTAAAAGCTAATTTCTTCGAACTTAAGAGTGTATTGATTGACTTGAATAATTTTTTTCATATTTACGGAATAATAATATAAAATACGAGGGCATATTATCAATTTTAAAAGATATTTTTAAATATCCACACATGAACTACTGTGTCTGTTGCAAGCATGCGCAAGCATTGTCACATTTGCGTAGACACTCCGTTAATATTTATATTGTTAAATGTGACCAAAATTGGAGGCATTATAATTGTTAATAGAATAAAGTAGAAAGTACGTCCTGCTTTGACGTTATTGTGACTTGATTAAAATATTTGCATTCGTAATTTATTACTCCTATTTTAACTCGGGCACATAATGAGAAACTGTTTTATTATTTTTTTTAATTACAGAGTGCTCATTACCGCGACCCGTATTGGAGTTCGTGAAGACCCCTACTCCAATAATTACAACAACAGGTAGTCAAGCATCATTTTGTGTCCGTGTTCGCACAACAGGAAATCGACACGCACAAGTCCAGTGGGAAGTTGGAAACAAATTAATAACGGATTTCAACAAATATGAAGTAAGTAGTGTGAAGTATGTCTTGATATTATTCCGCTAAAGAATGTAATCGATTCATACGAACAAATAGTATATGTACATATATACATACATACGCACATTTATTTAATGTTTCAAATTCTAATCAGTTCAATCGTTGGTATTTAATGTGAAATATATTGATTATATCAGCGCGATATTTTGAATAGAGATTAATTGTAATAACGCTATAACTATTTCTCAAGGGAAATAAATTATTACTGTCACATACAATTGCGTTTATTGTTTAGATCATTTTATGTGACCATTCCAATTGGAATTTAAATTTGTACCAGCATAGTTACAATTTAATAATCACATTCACAGTAAGTGTACTATTAGATTAAATAATTGACTTTGTGCTTCAATTAAATTTGTTTAAGTTATAAACAATCCTGATGTATTAATTAAATTGTTTTACTACTTTACACATTCGAACGTTAGTGTACAGAAATGTCCATAATACATGTATATGTATTTTCATATGGCAATGTCAATATTGTTTATTAATTAATGGATGCAATATAACATATCGAAATTCAAGCATTGTAAAAAAGCAAAACCAAAAAACTAGTACAGAATAATCTCTTGACCAATTACGTCTACTGAATATAAATAGTTACTTTTTACGCAAATAGATCATTTGTCTAACTACATCAATCGCGTTTCTGTCAAAATTGCAAGCACTCGTAATGTTCCAAGCACTTATAACACAAAAGCAAAATAATAAAGGTTGGTTGGTTACACCAAACAGTCCTCGTAAAGTTTAATGAAATTTACTTTTCGAAAACTAGTTTTATTGGAAAAAGATACGTGTACGAAAACTAGCCCAAACACAATTCTGAGAGTGTAAAAATAGTAGCTAAGATGAAGTCATAATGAATAGATAAGTTACAATAAAAACGTTAAGAATTAATAGGCGCAAAACACTAATAAAAAATACATGAACAGAATAAGTGATCTTAGAGATCCTGTAACAATTAACTAAGTACAATGAAGCGCTTAAGACTCTACTAAACCCTAAAGAAAATTTTACATTTAATATACGTATTTAAATTTCGTTCTATTAATTTGGAGTCAAGATTATTAATGGCTTACTTTCTCTTATATTTTTTTAATTTAACGGACTTCTTAAAATGAGCTAAAATACAATATCTTTGCTATGTTTGGTACTATGTATACAACTACTTTGTTTACAGAGTTATTAATATTTTTGAATTGAAAACGTACATGTCTGTTATCTAATTTGCAACATCTCGTTCGCGCAAATTGTTTAACTGCATATTCTGCGAAAAATTAGAAATAGACAATTTATTATATAGAATATCGTTTTGATTTGAACGAAAAGTTGCAGCAGAAATTGGTTTGCTAGTTAAAGTATACAAACGAGGGAGAACGCAAAAATATCCGGAATGGCAGCGATATGGGTGGAGTTTGTCTAGTACGCATTCCTGCTGCTAGGTGAGCGTGATGCAACTTGTTCTGCGTTCTATGCAGTCGGTTCTTTCGCCGAATAAGGTTGTCTTGTTACAGTGCATTTTTTTGTAAAAGCATTTTCGTTTGCTCGTCGTTTTTTGTAATGTCGGACTTAAGTGTACAGCGTGCCTTCTAGTCAGATAGTTAATTAGGCATTTGGAGGTTCTGACAAAATTGAGTAACAGTGTGGCAGGAGAAGGAATGATTTTTCCACCATAACAATGCACCTGCTCACAGAGATTTATCAATGCTTTGCTCCACGTCCCTTACTCACCTGATCTTGCTCCGAGGGACATGAAAGGACATCGTTTTAACGACGTAAAAGAGGTGAAGAAACAAACGAAACAGCAGTTCGCAGCCATACAGACAAACGAATTCCAACAATGGAACTATCGATTAGACAAGTACATAAAGTTAAATGGAGAGTATATTGAAGGTGTTAAGGTTGTTTTGTAATAAAAATAAAATAAAGACTTTTATAGAGAAATTACGATTATTTTTGGGTACCCCTTGTATATTATTGTTATTAAGCAATTAGAACACAATACCTGGTGATTATTAGAATGATGTTCTTTTCTAAACACTTCAATTCATTAAAATTAAATTTTTACATTTTCGTCATTAATCTTTTCTGAGAATTTCGTTTACATTTTACTATATAAAGTTATGATTAAGATATATTAAAATCAATTAGTTTTTCATTGAATACTGTATTTTCAGTTTTAATTATAATCCTAAAACTGCCATAAAATATGTACTAAAATTGTAAAATTAATCGCTTTGTATTTTTACCAATTCAGAAAGTCTGTTTTTTGTGAATAATCATCATTAAAAATCTTATCAATTGAATAAGAACACTAACGTTTTATGTGTATTACTATTATAAATATTCAGTAATATAATTAACACATCAAAGTCAAACATTATTTTAAAAAGTTCGAGGTTTATAAACTTTATATTCGTAAATATAATTATCAATAATCTAAAATAATTTATAGGAAAATGTTTTGATAGGCAAATTGATAATGTCAAGAAAGAAACAATATAACTTTATTAATAAAGATAAGAATAAAATAGTTCCATAACGTAATGTAATCAGTATTATGTTTACATTAAAATCCATTCAAATTGAATAGCGGAAAATATATGCAAATGAGTTTTATAAATGCCTGTTAACAGGAAGACACAACACAAAAACCTATACATATTAAACTTATAATTTATTAAATATTTCTTATTATAACTGTTAAAATGACTTTGACCAGTTTGAAAGTACCTGTTTTATATAAAAAACATTACATCCACATCCACACAATGTGGCTGCATAGTATGTGAAATTTTCCTTTTCACCTGCCTTAAATTAGTACATATACAGTGAAACCCGCTTATTGGAATACTCATATTGTCCGCCAAAATTATTCCTATATGCGGATTATTCCGTTATCCGTTTTTAACTTATTTTTTTTTATTACTAGTAAGTTAAGTATGTATATACATACATACTTCGTATTCTTTTCATCTGCGATTTTATAACTGATAAAATTGATTTCAGTATGTTACTGTAAATTTATGTTGCGATTTTCATAAAATATATTTAAGAATACATACAAAAGAAATAAAACACATTTCAGCGTAATATATATTTTTTTAATTGATACTATTTTCTTTATTTCAAACTCTACACATCCTTAACAAAATAATCTGTAATTTTATTTTGTTTTCTTTCTTTACACAAAATATCAGTGATTTGGTATTCTAATGCATAGAAATGTGCAAAATTACAATCAGTTTTTGATTCTAAAAAACGACGTATAGTATCACATGCTAATTTCACTTCTTGAGATAATGGCGCGGCTGATGGAGTATCCTTTGAATATGTATTTTCACCTACAATTTTTTTGATAGAAATTTGGGAACGACTTTTCCATCTGGTAAACCATCCATTTGTTGCTTGAAAATTTACACTACCCAGATTTTGTGCAATCTGTTCAGCTTTTTCCTTCAAAATAGGTCCGCTAAGTGGAAATTTACGCGCTCTTTTTTCCATAAACCAATGATTTAAAGCATTTTCTACGTCAGCAGTCTTCCCGTTGCGTCTTCGTTTTTGAGTAGATTTAAAATTATCACGCTAATCACTTAAAATACTGTCTTTTCTTTTTAACAATTTACTCACTTGTGTTTGAGACACACCAAATTTTTTGGCAACATCCGACTGACTACAAGTTGTTTCTTCTAAAAACTCAAGCAATTTTACGTTTTCCTTCAGAGCAAGGTCTTTTCTTTTCAAGTTTGTCGGAGAAGCCATTTTTCACTCACTTTCATTCACTTTCGATTGCAATGTCAAATAACAAACTGACCAGAAATATAGAAATTTCCTGCTTTTAAAACCTCCGAAAATTTTTTTATTGTATGTATGTAATTCGCACAGAATTAACCATTATCTAAATACTGTTTAAAATCACTTAGGTACAAGATTTTATTGCAATACGTAATTATCCGAGGATTATCTGTAATTATGTACATAATAGCTTTCTAAAAGTAAAGTAAACATTCGTAGTAACTTTTGGTTTACATCCACCTTTAGTTAAGCAGGTAGAGAAACTTATTCTTTTATGAAGACAAAATTGCATTAATGTTCTTAGAAAAACCATTCCTTTACCCTATTCTATTAAAAGATATTCTTATAACAGAATAATTTTGTTAATACTTAAAGGGAAATGGTTTTGTTCTTGAGATTTTAATTCCTTTAGCCAATATATTCTATTAAGAAGGTTTCCAATAAATGGGTTTCACTGTATATTAATAAATATTTTTTTAACTTAACTTTTTCATGTTTGTTTCTTTCGTTTCGAATATTGATTCTCAACATTTTTAAGTGCTATAAATTTATAGAGGAATTTTGTTTGTATAACTTATACGATTTCAATATTTAATATCAATTACGTACATCCATCCCTCTAAATAAGGTGGTGCTGTAGAAAGAAGCGAAGCACAACAAAACGAGTGTTTTCTTTTGAAGTTACTTAGAATTTTAAATTATTAAGATAGAATTTTATTTTTACTTTTGAAGACATGTTTTCAATTAAAAATGAATTCTTATTTGTATTTTATTATTTTTTATAGTTCTAAAAAAGTCACTATCAGGTAATTACTTGTACCGACACTTTTCCTTTCTATTTACTTCTAAATTTCTATGACTAGTTGTGAGTAGACCTAACTCTGCATTCTGTTGATTGCTTTTCGTTTCCCTTTACCAAAAAAATCCGACCTCTTTTGTAGACGTACTTTTAGCAATATGTAAAACGAACTAAATTTCTCAGTATGTATGTGTTCTTTTGAACTGAGTTATAGATTAATATAGAACGACAGAGGTGGGCGAAGCTGCAACAGAATACATATACAAGTTAAATAAAAAGTTATTTTAAAACGTGTTCGTACCTAGTCAAGTCATAAATACTGGTACACAACTGAACGCACTCATTGCGAATGCAACAATGGGCGCATCCATTTCGTATTGATTGCGATTTGACAGTTGACATTTATGCTTCATTTTAACGTAAAAAGTTTTTGACATTAATTGTTTACAATCATGGATTGGAGCGATATCGAAAATCGTATTGTTGTAGTTGGCCTACTAAAATGCAACATGGAAAAAGGCGATATCTTTAGGACGTTGCGACCACTTGGAATCATTCGCAATTTTGTGTATCGTGCTGTGAAGTTGTTTGAGGATATTGGTGGAATACGAGACCGTCAAAGATCCGGCCGTCCGCGCACTGAGAACTCTGAAAGCAATCAAAGCCGTGAAGAAACGAATCGACCGAAAACCGCTGTGAAAACATAAAATCTTGTCGCGGAAAATGCAAATTTGGCAAAAATCCATGTCTCGCATTATCAAAGAAGATTTGGGACTTAGCGCGTACAAGCGACATACTGGATACCTGCTCACGGCCGCATTGAAGGAAAAACGCAGGCGAAAATCGAAAGAGTTACTCAGTCGGTACGCGAAGAACGCTCACAGACAAATTCTGTTTATTGACGAGAAAATCTTCACCGTAGAAGAATCGTTCAATAAACAGAACGATCGTGTGTATGCTCGGTCATCCAGAGAAGCATCCCAACTCATCTCGAGGGTTCAAAGAGGCTACCATCCCGCGTCTGTAATGGTATGGTTGGGAGTGAGCTACGATGACGTTACCAAGCTCCATTTTTGCGAGAAAGGAGTAAAAGCATCGGCCAAATTATATCGACCGACCGTCTTGGAACCCATTATGAAGCCTCTCAACCAATCAATATTCACCAATAAGCCATGGACTTTCCAGCAAGACTTTGCTCCAGCTCACAAAGCAACAACGACTGAACTGTGGCTCAAAAACAACGTTGCGGACATCATATCAACGGATGATTGGTCAGCTGGTAGTCCAGATCTCAACTCGTTGGATTACAAGTTGTGGTCTGTATTAGAGGGCATGGCTTGCTCTACTCGACACTCAAATATTGAGTCATTGAAGCGAGCCCTTGTCCGTGCAGTGGACAATTTCCCCAAGCATGAACTGCATCTCGCGATCGATGAGTGGTCACATCGTCTCAAGTCGTGCTGGAAGGCAAATGGAAGTCATTTCGAATAAGTTGTTCTAAGATTTGTAGCTATCGAATAACCCAATAAAAACAAAAAAAATTTTTAAATATTAATTCGTTTTCATTTGGCATTGATTTTTCTGTGTACCAGTATTTATGACTTGACTAGGTATAATATATGGTACTTAAAAAATACATGACTTGTAATCGCACTTAAAATTAAATTATGAGGGAATAAAATAAAATAAATAGGTTTAATATAAATTCTAAAGTAAAACAATAAACAATTCTTAATTAGCTAACAAGAACTTAAGTAGATGTACATATATGTAAAATATCGAAAATCTATGTAGGAAACGTTATGAGAAATAAGCAATCTTAAAAAGGCAGAATTAAAACTCAATAGGCGACTTTTAACAGATGAATAAAATATCTTAACAATATAAATAATATAAAATAGGCTTTACCATTTAAATATAAATAGCAAAATAAAAGTATTCAATGTGTATGTATTGATTTTCAGCAATATATGATAATGGGTAGTGTTTTAGTACAATTATGTAGTTGTTTTAACGAACCTTGAACATATTGGCACGTATGTTATCTTCATAATTTTGGTAAACAGATGTATGTCATGTACATACATACGTACACGTATGTATATACATAATTTGTCCACGTTTCTTTAAATATTTATTTTGCTTAACTGCTAGGATTTATCTGCATGTGTCTTGCAAAGTGTAACCCATTGTCAGAAATACATGCCATTGTAAATTGCACATTGAATAATTAGATGTGTTTGAAAGTAATATTGTAAAAAACAATCAAGTGACAGTAATTTTATTCCTTAATTTTAGTAGATTTTCAAAATTGCAACAATGTACATAAATAGTACATCTACATACGTTATTAAATCACGACGAATTCGAAAATTTTTGTATTCGGTTATCACTATGAATGTTTATAACCAACAAATGCAAATTACAAGGGATATAACGAAAATAAAATGAATGTAATGCATATGGTTTATATTAAATGGATAATGGTAGTTTAGTGGCTAGACGAATTCAAAAACTTCGAATTTGAGTGTTGGACTGTCTCGACCATCCATGGTATTCTTTAGACGTAGCTTTACTAATAGAAAGCTAATACGTAAAGCAACTCACATTTTTATCTTAGTTTAAAGCTCTAGTTATTTGTCTTATTAGAAATACGAACGCCTTCAAAACAAGTTGTCGTTTCTTCTCAGAAGATTAATATTTATGCTGTTGGAAAGTCATAAGAAGTTGTTAAGTTAAGTTAAGTTAACCGAAAATATAGATAGCAAAAGCCGTAAAGTGAAAATTTTTTTTCTAAATTTTTTATACTACGTTTGTCAATTTAATTAATGTATAAAAGTATAAATCATTGATTTCAAGAAGGAATTATAAGCCTAGTTATAAATGTTTGTTATTGAAAATATTACTGTTTTACTCTCACACGTCAAATATATATTTCATTTTATAAACAAATTTAGTTTATTATTTATTATTAAGTAATTAACGAAATATCACCTTTTTCTAAGGTGGTACAAGCGTTTGTAAATCCCGTTCTTATGGAACGTCTTCTCTTCTGAGGTGAAAAAATCTGTAAAAGAAAAAATGCTCTAAAAAACGTCTGTTTTGATCTCTTCATGGTCAAATCATGCATTGTGCATATGGTTATCAAGGGGCAAAAATATCGACTATATCCCAATATAAGAAATTCCTTTCAAGGACAGACTGCAATTTTACGATCGTGAATTGTCTTCCGAATTTTCTTGTGATTAATTCTTAGTTTTAGTTCTTAGCAGTATATCTCAATTGAGATTGTTTGATCCTCGTCCAAAAAGCTCGTAATAGCAGTACTAACTGCACTCTGTCATATACAAATCACAATTTTCTGAAGGTGTGGCAGTGTCTTCGAACAATGTTGTACTGAATCATTTGATGATGGATGATGTATTTTGATTACAGTAGCGGATTTATTTTTCATCACGTAAGCAACCGAAAAAAAAGGGGTATGCTTCTATAGTGTGTTACCATAAGTTAATATATGCAGCATCCGTCTGTTTATTTCCCATTATTTCCCAGTTAATGCAAATGAAACCAATTTTTCATCTCTTATATTTTCCATGGCATTTTGTAACTTAGTTATCAAATGAAGATCACCCTAAAAGAGTAATACATTTTCATATGATTTTCTGCCACAGTTTTCTTAAATTACTTGTATGTAACTTATTCTTTGAACAGACTCCCTCCAAATGCCAAACAACATGTTTCTGCAGCTCTTAACCTGAATTTAAATTTATAAAATACACACGCCAGAAAAGAAATTTAAAAACGAAACAAAGAAAGTATGCCACAACAAAGTCTTAAATATAATATATGGCAAATATCACAAGATTAAACAACCCGTTACATTGAATATATCAGGGTAAATAACTTTTTCGCGTAATAGTTTGCATAGATTTCTAAAAGAAAGCAGGGTTTTCCCTGCCAGCTGCTGTATTTCTATCACAGCACTACTTCGATACATTGCAAAGTTTACTTAGAAACTCGCCAGCCCTAGTATAAGTAAGTCACGTAAACTTTTTCAATCACCTAAAATGTTAAATTAGATCAATTAAAATATATGCAATTCTGCTCGTTATATATACGTGGGTGCCTTTTGTTTTTTTTTTTTGTATAAAAATAGCAGTGACATATTTTTCCAAATCTGTTATCAGCTTAATATTAATTTGTTTAAAATAATACAGGATTTTCCTTGCTTTGACTTTTAACAAAGACTAGATATTCTTTTCATTATATAAAATCCATTCTAAACAATTATATTTTAACCAATTTTTAAATCTTATAAGATATGATGTTAAAGCAGCAAATTTGCTTGAGTTTAAATACGACCCCAGTACAGTTCCAATCGCTCGAAATATTAATGTTATTTAGGATGAAGAAAGAGTAGGTTTTGAAAATTCCGTGGTAGTTAATTCAATTCTGAAGAAAATGAAGATGATGTCCGCATCTTGCATTGCAATGAATTTAGCCGTTAACGACGTCGAATTGAAGGTGACTGTACAGGCTAATTCCACAAACACTGCACGAAAGATAGTAACTCGGTGTAGATCATTCTAACGTCGCACACAATTTAAAGTAATTTAAAAAGGTAAAAATTCTGGACAAATAAATCGAATGGTAGCTAAAAATATATTCATTTTGAGATCTGATCTGCGTTTTTAATGCATCGCATTGTGAGTTGTTGCGAGAAATCATTTATGGCACCTGCAAGTGATTGAATTAAGGTAAAACTACCAAAAATTCCGCCGAACTTACGCCAGAAGATTATGCTAGCTGTTTAGAGATCTGCAGCAGGAATTATCTACTATAGTTTCTTGAATCGTTCGTTTTCAAGTGTAAAGAATTAGACTGTAGAAGCTAAACCAGTTGGACTGTGAAAATTTGCCTCAACACGCTGTTCAAAATTTTGTATTATTTTTGTAACAAAATAGTAATTCAAGTAATTTATATAAAAAAGGAAATATGTGTGCTGTATTTACATAATACACTTTAATAGCAGAAAGAGTTGCAAAAGTTATTGTATACTTGAACATATGAACTGAAAATACCCTTTAAAAGTAAAACTTACCAACGTATCCAAGATGCTTTAGAAAGCTAATGGATGGAAATTTGCGTTCAAAGTACCATATAAAATACTGTTGCTTAAAAATACCATATTAAAAAACAAAAAACATTATAGAGCGATTTTACCAAAATATATTACTTGTCTGAATTACAAAAAAGATGTTCAGAATATTAAACAACAAAGTTTGAAGTAGTTATTATGTTAAGACCTTGACTCTCTGTATCAGTTAGAATATATCAAAATTTAATTAGTTCCATGTCTTATCATTATTTAAAATATTTTAATTTGCGTAGTGTGCAAAGTTTAGTATTTAATATTCTTATTATTATTATTCTAAACATTAAAAATTAATTATTAACTTTATATACATTCGTTAAGCATCAAGGGTTTCATGATAGAATTTTTTAATTATAATGTGAATGAAATATTTTTTTTTTAACTCTCTGCACTTAATTACATACGTTTCATATAATCGTATACATTTTATTGATCTCAATTACTTAAGTAGTGTGACCAATTGGTAAAATGTGCAGCTTTTCTTGCATGTATTAATCAAAGAAGTAATGATTTCATTAACTAATACATATACCAGTTTCACGCAAATATATTCATGCCTCTTTTTAAAAATGATTTATTATGCGTGTGTTACATTTGCATACATAAATACGGCCTTCGGCTTGATTTATGTACATAGTTTAATATTTCTCACTATTACTTTATTTGTAACAATAGGTCTATAAATAGCTTGTAAAATTTATTGCTCCCACATAATGAAGTGTTTCTAATAAATACTACTATTGAATTACAGGTGGAAGACTTCAATGACGTTCATATTCTGCATATTAACAATGTGACACATCAAGACGCGGGTCCGATACGATGCATTGCTTTAGTCGCCGTTAAAGAAAAATCTCGGCATTCATTCGAAGACACTGTCGGTGAGTGGAGCTCTTCCTCCTCCGCAGAACTCGCGCGCATTTCATGTACGACCGAGTTAACAATCGTTTCTGATATCAATTTGCTTGGAGGTGATCAAACGGATCATTTAAGTGACCAAGTGCTCAGTGATAGTGATCCGGTATCTATGGATGCAAGTAGTGTCGATATCAGTGATGATAACATGAAAGAATTATACGGTAGTGGAGTAGATGAGCCTGCTATGATCATCAGAGGACCACAAGACACTACGGCACTTGTTGGAGACCGTGTCCTTCTGAAGGCCACGTATATAGGTCACCCGGAACCAACTGTTAGATGGACTAGAGCGGTGAGTTACTTTTTCTCTTTTTCACTTTGCTGGTGTAGCACTACCTCCGAATTTGTTTCTCTATGACCATATGATCACAAAAAGCATTATAAAATGTCTCGCTATTATTTTTATTGATTGGTGTTTTATTGTATCGAAGGAACATTAAAAAAAGACATTGTAAGACTATTTTAAAAAACAACTTATGCTATAGTACTCTTGAATTTGATAGCAGGTCAAGTCACACAATTGTAACAGATGTTTTAAACATATAAAAGAAAACTATATACTTATTATTGGTATTCATACACATGAAAGCATGTACATATGTATAATAAAATATTTACACTATAATTTAGGTTATTGATATTTAATTGTATTTAGTTTTCCTTATATTTTTCGAAATGTGCCAATTAGAAAATAATTATAATCTTATAATTCAATTAAAAACAAATTAAACAATTACTATGAAACGAGAATGAAAATGAACAAATTAAAATATGAAGCAGAATAATGGGAAAAAAATGTAATTAACTTGAATTTTCGTTACTTTTAAGTATACAAAATATTTCATTGAAACGAAAACTGCAGAAAGAGTAATAAGGATAATCAGCCTTTGAAATATTATATGTGTATTTGAAAGTTTGTTATCTACAAATAATTAACCAACGTTGTACATTTATTTTTTTACAGAAAATAATACAATGGTAAATTTTTTTGTGTGTTTCGTGTTTACATATATGCATATGTATATGCATATAAGTACCTTTTGTGATAATGTGTGATATATATATCGTTTTTTTTAAATTTTCTGTGCACACATAAACAAGTACTAGTATTTCGAACTTGTGATTAATATAAAATGGAACTAATTTTTTTGAAATTTATTTTATTTATAAACAAATTAATTTACTTATATTTTGATAAATGACAAAATCCTTCCTTATTGTAATTTTAATTAATATGTTTTTGGTTAAACTGAAGTTTGTATAAAATATATAAATGTAACAATATACAAGAAAGAATTTATTTTATTTCCAAAATATAAAAGATCAGCCGAAGAAGAAAAGCCTTAAATCGGTTTCGTTCGTTATTTATATTTCGTATTAGTAATTTTTCATTTTTGGTGAAAGCAGTGCTTTTTAAATAAATTTTAAATTTCCATTACTATTTGAAAAAAGTAATTATTCAAACTAGTAAAGAAAATATGTTCTTTGTAGTAGATAAAATTTTATAGTTTAAATTTTCAGAAAGTAAATCTTTTTTTTATTGCGCGAGTTGGTACTTTAGTTCAATATGTAATGTTGGACAATATTTTACATAATACATAAAACAATTTTTTAAAATAATGGTGAAATACACATCTTATTGTTTACCAAATTTTATTTTGAATATTCCAGTTATAATACCCATATAATGACCCATTTTCGTTCGTATACGCATAAACATATGTATGCGTTTATTTAATTTAAAGTATTTCTCGATGAAAAATAATTGTCACTTCAATTCTCATTGATCATTTCAGTTTATAAGACTTCTTTTATCAATGCTATGCTGAATATGTCATCAACGTGGTTGCGATAGATACTTTTTTGTTGTGTGTTTTTGGCAACAATTGTCTTCTAATGTTTAAAAGAATGTTATTGAAAATTCGTGACAAGCGTTGGATGTTCTCACACTCATATTACGTTTCTTTTAAGTAACAAAAAAACAACACATGATGACAAACGCAGTCTAACACATTCTTTACTTTCTGTCCATCTTTCGGAAACATTTACTCTTAAATATACATATGTACTTTATAATGATTGTATGAGGGTAGCCGTTTATATTTCGGCAACTGGCAACACTATTAGTGTTGGCTCCGATCTGATGATGGCATCGTGAAGTTTATCATTTTTGACAATTTATTTACCTTGACAGTTTTATTATCCGATCGTTATTTCTATTATTGACAGTAACTTGAACATTTCATGTTAGCGAAAAAATGTAATTAACTCGCGAACATTTTCGTACAATTATTTTTCATAGCTTTCGGCGTGAATTGTCTCAACAAGAATGCATCGACGAGCTGAATTCTTTATATGGTGATGAAGCACCATCAAAAACTACAGTATATCTTTGGTATAGTGAATTCAAATTTGGACGGCGTTCTTTGGACCTTGAATTTCGTGAAGGTCGTCCCACAAATGTTGTTGTGTCGGAAAACATTAATGCAGTGTCTGAATTGATAATGCAAGGCCGTCATGTGACATACCGTGAGATCGAGGCATCTCTAGGAATTAGTAACACTAGTGTGCATAAGACCCTGCATGAACATTTAGCCGTTAAGAAGCTATGTTCACGTTGGGTACCACATAATTTGACAACCGCTCAAGAAAGGACTCGTGTCGATTGGTGCCAAAAAATGTACAAAAAATACAATGGCGGTGTTTCAAAGAACATTTATAAAGTCGTCATAGGTGATGAATCTTGAATCTATACATATGAGCTCGATAGTAAATAGCAGTCGACTGTGTGGGTATTCCAAGATGAGCCGAAACCAACAAAAGTTGTTCGCTCTCGAAGCACATCAAAACAAATGGTCGCCTGTTTCTCAGAAAAACCGGTCACGTTGCAACCATGCCTTTAGAGAGTTGCAGAATGGTCAATTCCGAATGGTACACAACTATTTGTTTATCAAAAGTTTTTGAAGAAATAAGAAATACAAACCGAAAACGACAGATCATTCGCCACCATGACAATGTGATCTCTCACAGGTCGGTTCAAACAATTGAATATTTGACCAGACAAAACATCGAATTGATGAGCCATCTACCGTACAGCCCTAACCTAACACCCTGTGATTTCTTTTCGTTCTCACATGTGAAGAATAAACTTCGTCATCAACGGTTTTCTACGCCGGAAGAGGCAGTTGAGGCATTCAAAACTCATATTTTTTGGAGATACCGCCTTCACAGTGGCATCAATGTTTTTTGGATTGGTTTAAACGAATGCAAAACTGTATTGATTTTTTTTGTTTGCTATTCCAGAAATATAAACCTAGTATACTAGTATTCCATCGCAATTTATCTAATGAAAAAAAATCATCCGAAATGAACCCGTTACTTTCCCTATGAAATCCATTATTACATACTCAATTGCTAGATAGCACATCCACCAATGTTGTTTAGAGTGTGAAAAAGCTGGGCGTAAGTAATTAATGCTTTGTCCTTGAAATAGAATTTTAAATTAATATAATATCGGCTTTATTAAGACAGAATTGTTAAGATATTTTTCGCTTTTAATTCTTATTTTCATTTCATGGAATATTTATGTTTGATCGGAATTTTTTTTAAAATTTTGTTGTGACTGTTTTATATCATCCGTACTATAATACAATATTTTAAAATAGAATATACAACACTACACACAGTCAAACTACTTGCTATATCATTTTAGAGAAAAAATGAACAGTTTAAACGTGGAACTGTAAGGAAAACGACCCTTTTTTGAAATGACTGATTAGAAGTGGATTGTTTACGACACTGTCGTTCAAACAGGGCCTTGGTCCTCCCTACAACCGTCGTCGAGGGTCAAACATTGCAAAATTTCTAGAACGGAATCGAAAATTTCTTATGTATAATATCTATCTCTTCTTCTGAAGTGAAGGTTTGTCGACTGTGTAAATTTCATCTGAGATTAATAAATAACCAAAAATCATATGCTATAGACGAACGACAAAGGTCTACCGAGTTATAACTAACATATACAAGCAAATGTTTTCATTGCCATTTCAATTTGTTTAGAGTTATTCTAGTATACTTTTCGTTTTTATGTCAATAAATAAATAAATCATCAAGTGCTTTCCTTAAGAAATAGTTTCTTGTGGAGATATCATAATAAAATTCAGGATATTTGTCGTCTCAGTGGAATATACTGAGAATTAGTCCCTGCTTGTGGGAGAATCTATATTTTAGAAGAATCCTTGGCAAATGTAGAAACACACCCGATCTGTCAATCAGTATGACTAATCACTTTTGCTACAAATTAAGCGTCCATTTTGTGAAGCTAAATAAATATAAACAAGTAATTTCCAGTAACATTAAAATGAAAGATTCTAGGAATCAAAATAGAAAGCTAAATCTTAAATGATGGTGAAAATAAAATAATAGCTAAGAACCGTATATAAAAGAAAATTAAATAATGTTTTAGCAAAAAAACTGCATCGTACAATAATACTAGTTATCGGTGAATGATCTGATTATGATTGATATGAAATTTGTACTTGAAAATTTTAATAGTATGTACGTACATACTTTATGTATCTTTTCTATGTATGTACATACATAGATCATCTAAGTTTATTCTTGTCTTCATGGCATGATTTTTCATTACCGCAAACAAAGACGTTTAGAGATTGCAATTTCAAATAAATATTTAGGAACATGTGCTCTTTATTACTATTAACAATAACTTTCTAAATTCTACATCGCAGAATTATATCATTGTTTAAGCAGATTATTTAAATAATTTTTACGTATTGGGTTTTTAATCACTAAGGTTAATATATAACCCCTTCACACATTAATTTTCGTAATTCTGTATGCGTATTTCGACAACTAAGTTGTCATCATCAGCAGATAATTAAGCAGTGTTGTACCTGGAGAACTACGGCAATAAATACCCGTACGAAACGATTAATCTCACACACGATTCGTACCGTTGAAAGCCAAGACGCACACTAAGAGTGTGCGTCTTATTGCGGGGTTATATATTAACCTTAGTTATTAAGTTAATCAACCACAGACTCCATCAAATTCAACGTATTGCGTTCTATTCATCGGTTTTTTCACATAGAAAAGTGTGAATGAAACAATTTATGAAATTTATAACCTATAAATTTCCATGATTGTTTGATTCAGCTTTCCATGTTCAATATATCACGTAAGAGTAACTACTTACAATTACTTATCATGCAACCAGAAAATAAATATAGGAACACTGACCTTGAGGTTATTTTAAATACAATTTGTAATTAGAAGCATTTGTTTTGTTCTTTCATTTTAAAAAATTTCTTGTATATCATAGTCATACATGAATGTACGTCGCTTATAATTCTAAAAACCACCTCATTACCGAGTATAGCTTAAAGGGGTTTACGTAGTAGTTTTAAAAGTTTGGAATCTTTCCTCTTCGGCAACACTCATTGCAATAGATCAAGAATTTGCCGCTATACAAATGAACATTTATACATTGTCCCATTATTCTATTCATCTGATCATTGACAGCATATTGCTATTTTATTAGCAAGTTATATTAGGGTCATTATTTAGCGTGCTGTTAATTTTATAGGCACTCGGTTTTGTATTTCTCTTTTTCTCAATATATGTAATTCATTAGCTTTACTATTATTTTTGGGAGTCTCTGTGTTTTACAATTAGAATTTAAGTCATTTGTCAGTTAATCTCACTATTTGTTATTAAGGTAGACAATTCACCCGGGACTTATATTTTAGGAAATTCACAAATTTCTTTTTCGTCACCGAGATTTTCATGCAATTATTACCGTCCTCGTGTGTTAATTTTTAGTTACTGGAGTGGTAGTCAATTTTGTTTATTTATTTCAGTATTGTCTAATGTAAAAGCACTTCTTTCAAAACATTCAAACAAGAAAGTGCCTAAACTTTTCTTAAGTAACGATCACGGTATAAAAATTTAACTTGTTAATAAGCTATTTGTTTAATAAATATGAAGTATTATTGCACTAGTCTACAAATTCAAACATCGTTCCACACAAATTGGCAAAGAAACAGATACTAATGGGTATTATATTACAATGCGTAATAATATTCAAAAAAAAAGTAACAAAACCACATACACATAATGTAATAAATGAAACGTATATCTGAAAATTAAGCAATAAACACAAATCATGTGCAACAAACAATCCAAATAATACTTAATAAAAAGCTAATGATATCAAAATGACTTGGGTGAAATTACACTGCCAACTTTTAATTTTAACAGTCAAGAAACTATTAACCAACATAATTACCCAGTAATAAACATAGTGTTCCGAAATTCCGTAAGATGCTAGAAAAACAATTATATACTCATGTATTTAACTTTTGTTTCATTTAGCAGGGCATACATAAAATCTGCAAGACTTTTTTTTAATAGATTCCTTATGGTACATATATTTTTTAATTATTGCAATGTAATTTTTAAAGAAAATAATAATTGAATTGTATTCTTTAATAAAATGTTTGAAAATCCAAATGCCACCACAATTGATTCTGTAAACAACAGTAATTATACACGAAAGTTTAAAATAAATGAAAGTTTGAAGTATTTAAGCCATAGCACAATAAGCAATTTTAATTTGAAAAAATTGTATAAAAGAGAAAATTAATTATATTTGTTAAAATAACAACTATTACGAAATTTTTATGAGATGATTTATGTTCAATTATTTCATTTTTAAATATTTTTATATAGTAATATTGTAAGAGATAGCTAAATGTACATTTCTTGTTTGTACATAGACTAGATGTGTTTGTTATTTATGAAAAAATTCTGGGAACTCTTGATTGTTTAACATCTCTTCGGATTATTATGTGGCGCAAATTAATGGGGTCACAAATCTAAATAAGTAACATGTGTTAAGTTTTTAAATAGGAATACTTACATCAATTTGTTCGCAGAAACAAAAAAGTTAAATTATAAATATTTGGTTTAGATTATATTTCCATATGCATTAAGTATATTGTGTAGTGTTATGTGTAGTAGTAGATGTAGTTAATTAAGTGTTTGTTTATATTGTTTCATAATTATTCTAATTTCACAAAAAATTTCACCTTATTCTAATGAATCATTGACTTATTCTTATTCGTATATATTTCGTCTTTTAAGGGAATTCCTTGATGAATAAGTAGAAAAATGACATCACACACTATCAATTAAGCGAACGTCCACTGAACATCGTAATTTTATAAAAACGTGTTCGATATCGCGTCATAAAGAACTTCTTGTGGCGATAATTACTCGAATATGTCGATAATGACTGGTGCATGCAAATATTATGTATTTATTTATGCGAATTCAACATTTTTAATGCATGCATGGCAATGTTTTATGTTTATTTAGCATGACCATGAAATCAATGCTTAATTTTCTTCGTGAATTTGTTTATTATCATATGGATATACTATTTCTTTTTAACACCAGTCAATGTCAGCTGTAAATATAACAACCTTCATCTAATTGTTTTTCAGTAAGCTACATTACAAAGAATTTGGTAACTAGGTTTACAGTACAGATAAATAGTATCTGCGATGAACTCTTGCGTTTCATATTGCTGCGTATTTTAAACTAAGCATTCATGTAAAAATAATCATGCCATATGTAACAACAGTTAAATGTTCAGAAATGTGATGAGGGACTAAAATCACACGTAATACACTTACTTACAAGTAAATTACGTAAAATATTTAGGATCTTAATGATAACGTTATATCCATATATACAGAGATGTAGATTATATTAAATAGAAAAAGTACTTACAAGGGAACACAGACAAGTGTCCCTCATCGATTTAAATGAAACTTGGTAGGTTTATAGAGTGATATAGTGTGAGAACAACGGTAACTTTTTTAACTGCCCAATCGCTCATTTTCGGGAGGTGGAGTACTCTGTCGGCGATACAACCCTTCACTATTTGCTTTAATATCTCCAAAACGGTAAGACATATCAGAAAAAAGTCAGAATAAATATTTCACTGTTTTAATAATACTAAAGGACAGTGGCAATAGCTTTCTTTTTGTAATTATTGTTTACCAGCAACAACCCCCACACCCTATATTTATTTCAAATTTGAAAACTTTTATTTGCTAAGAAAATAAAAGAGGTTATGCACAATTTATTTATATATATTAGACATGCCAGAAAATAACTCAATTTATAGAGAAACAAAAACAACTAAAAAATTGCGTACCTGCGTATTTGAAGTACACTTCTTAGTTACAATGACACAACATAACGAAAAATAGATAAAATAAATCTGGGTGCAAAGTAATGAATTGAAACAAAAATAAAAGGTGATGATTCAGATGTTCCTGGTCTACCACGTAAGCCTTTATCAAAACTAAAATGGACGGTTGAAGAAAGGAATACCTAATTCTAACACTTACAATTAACCACTACTTTTGCAATGTATGTACAATGGTAATGAAAACAATATTACTAGACAATTACAATACCAGTGATACAAAATCCTACTCGCTATTATATAACAGGACTGTATTTGAAAAGATATCAAAGACCGGATAAAATAACGAAAATAGATACTTATTGTCACTTATGTGAAAAAATCCTAATGCAAGTAATTTGTTTATCTAAATATGATACAATAATATCTCCAATCTTAGATCAAAGATATTTATAAAAAGAATGAGTGAAATCTACATATCATATTACCTTTCTAAACTTATGTTGCGTTGATTCCAATGATTCCAATGTCGCATTCATCGCTTTTCTACTTCTCCAAAACTCAACAATATCAATCACATTGCCTCCTTCTTGGGGTAGAGCCTGCATGTTCGTAATCTTCATCATACTCACTTCTTGGTTAAACGAATTGAAATGCAAAGCAAGCCTGCTCCTAAGCTATTACAATGATATCCGTTAACGCATTATGTAACTCTTGTTCTTCACGTGTTATAGGTGTAGCAGCGATATTTGCAGCAAGGAATGTTGTACGTTGCAAATTCAGAACATTAGCGATGTTGATTTTCATGACTTCAACAACCACGGATTATAAATAAGTATAGAAGAGCACCAAAGGCATCTGCTTATCTCTATAAATTATTTTTAGCTTGCCTGCAATATCTTATAGCGATCTCATAACGATATACGATGTGAAATTTAAAAGCTTTAGAAATATATAATGCATTTAATGCATAAATGATCTACAAGATTAGAGATATCATTATATTTAGATAAGCAAATTATTTACATTAGGATTTAATTCATCTCACCTTTTCATTTTTGTTTCAATTCACACCCAGATTTATATTATCTATTGTTCTTTATGTTGTGTCGTTGAAACTAAATAAGGGTTATTACTTATACTCGTACATAGTGTACATCAAATACGTAGGTACACGATTTTTTAGTTGTTTTTTTTCTATAAATTGAGTTATTTTCTGGCATGTTTGATATGTATGGATAAATGGTGCACAACCTCTTGTATTTTCTTAGCAAATAAAACTTCTCAAATTTGAAATGAATATGAGGAGTGAGAGTTGTTGCTGGTAAACAATAATTATGTAAAGAAAACTATTGTCACTATCCTTTAGTACTACTAAAACAGTGAAATATTTATCCTAACTTTTTTCTGATATATCTTACCGTTTTGGAGATATCACAGCAAATAGCGAAGGGTTGTGTTGCCGATAGAGCGCTCCACCTGCCGAAAACGGGCGATTGGGCAGCTAAAAAAGTTACCGTTGTTCTTACATTACATCAGTCTATAAACCCACTGAGTTTCATTTAAATCGACGAGGGACACTAGCCTGTGTCCCTTGTTACTTGTTAGTAATGTTTCATGAGAAAGAAAGTGTCAAAGTACGCAATCAACTGATTTTTTATGAATATCGTAGAAGGGACTTCACGCCACTAAGGCACATTAACCTTTTTATCGAAGCAAAGAAAAGTACTTTGTTTTTAATGTAGAAACATTGGTAAAATGTTTGAAATTACGCAGAATGAAGCACATATCTAGATATATTCGCCGATGAAGCAATATTAGTTAACCTGGTTATTAAAAGACGTTGACTATCGAATAGGATTCCCAGGTTTTTCATGGAGTTACATCACTGAAGCAACACAGACGCGATGTCATAATTGTATATGAACGATGTCTTTTTTCGAGTATATGTCATAACTTAATATTTAGTCGTGTTTAATGTTAATGCATTCGAAAATATTATTCAAATGTGAATGAAGATCAGCACAATCACTGCTTGAATTAATAGTAGAGAAAAGTGTTACTTCTTCGACAAACATTACATTATGACAAGTAACGTAGTTTAGAAGGTCCTTAATAAATAATAGAAACACCAGAGTTCTTAAATTAGACCCTTGTGGTATTCCAGAGGTTATAGCGCGGTTATCAGAAGTTGTAAGAAACAAAAATGTACGATCATGTACACTACAGGCCATAAGTGAGGGATTAGAAGATGAAATTTAAAAAAAACATGCACGCTTAGTGAAACAAAACGTATATTTCTACAAAACTATATCTACAAGACAAATGAACAGTTTTCCTTATACAATAAAATTATTTCAACATATTCTGTAGAATTTCTTATCATATTCGACTTTCGTCGAAGTAACCACCTCTGCGCTCAATGATTTCTTTACAAATATTAGGCAACCGCGAAACAAGTTTCTGGAACGTATCCATTGGTAAATTATTCCACACCCTTGTAAGTTGCTCCCAAAGCTGTTTCTGCGATTGTGGACAGCTTTCTCTCACGTTTCTATCTAATTCATCCCACAGTAATTCGATAGGGTTGAAATCGGGTGATTGTGGTGGCCAAATCATATTTAGCACCCCGTCCTCCTTTTTTTGATTCACATAGTTTTTACAAAGTTGGGAAGTGTGTTTGAGATCATTATCTTGTTGTAGGTGAAAACCTTCACCAATTAACCTTAATCCAGACGGAATTGCATGTTCCTCCAAAATCTTCAGATACCCCTCTTTTTTTAAAATGCCTTCAATGCGGTACAAATCTCCGACACCATCAAAGGAAAAGGATCCCCAAACAAGCACAGAACCTCCCCCGTGTTTAACAGTTGGCACTACAGATTCGGGTAACATCCTTTCACCCACTTGTCTTCGAACGAAAACTCGTCGATTACTACCAAACACTTGGAACTTTGACTCATCCGTCCACAACACTTGCTTCCACATTTCCATGTCCCAGTGTTGATGGTCCTGGGCCCATTGTAACCGTTTTTTACGATTTCCTGGATTCAATAATGGTTTTCGAGCTGCAATACGCCCATGTAGTCCCGCCTTTGTCAAACGTCGTTGTACAGTAGTCAGTGACACCGGCTTTCGACGGCCTTGATTCAACTCTGCTCGAAGCTGAGGAGCTGTGAGGCGCCTATTTCGTTTTAATAGTATTTTTAGGCGCAAATCCTCTTGTCTGGTAGTTACCCTTGGCCTTCCGCAACGTTTTATTAGTTGTAATGATCCACTTTGTGAATATCGTTTCACTGTTCCTTTCACCGCGTGATAAGATAAATTTAACTTTTGGGCTATTTGCCGCAGTGAAAATTTTTCACCATGTAGCGTTATTATAGAACTACGAGTACTAAGTTCCTTTCTTTTCGGCATTTTTATAAGTTACTTTTACGTCTGTTCTCAAATACTCGTATTGCAACTTACTCGGACAAATGCTGCACGAAAACTAATTTTTAAATTCCTAAATAGTTTACTATAAATTCCTAATACCATTATAATAATATTGCGTTGTAAACCCTATTAAATTTATTGGGATATATAAAATATTTCTATTAAATAGACGCTATAAAACTATTAAAAGGATTTACAATATTTTTCAGAAACAAATATATTTATCTAATTTATAATAATAATCCGAATAATCCTTCTCAGAATTACATTTACAATTGTTATTTCAATTATTCTCACCAAAACAGGTAAAAGTCTAAGGGATGTGTCTAAAATACAAATGTTTTGTTATTTATGATAAGTGAACCCTCACTTATGGCCTGTAGTGTAAATAAGAATGTATTAATGTATGTAAGTATGAAATATACATACAAAATCGACATAACAGTAAGAACTTGGTGTACCTAAATAATACTGTACAATAATTGAAAAAGTAAATTCATAATATATTCAATCTTTGAGTAAAGTAAATGTCAAAGGGCGTATGTGTACGTCCCTGCCTCTGTGTATATTTTATTAGATTTTGTTTTCCTAATTGAATTAAGTGTTAAAAATAAATTATGTATTAATTTTCGTGCAAATAATTTTGTTATTTCTGCCCTTTTTCTAGATAATTTTTGTGTATCATAGTTATTTGTAACATCATTTTTTACTGTTATTAATCTGGAAAATTGTCATTTCTATTTAATTATTATAGTAAAAAAATGTGAATTACTATTTATACTAATTACAAAAAAGAGTAACTACTACCATATTTTCATAAAAAAACTACTTCTATTCTGCTTGCTAATCAAAATTGTACTAACAAATTTCCATATTTATTATCAAACGAGAAACCCTAAATGATATATTACAATGGATATCTTCCTTATTTATGCAGCTAGATGGTCATTAGGATTGATTCGCACTAACTTGGGGCCATACATTTTTTTAAATTACCCCTAATGAACCACCCTCAAGTCCATTTTTTCGGGAATGTACTAGCTTCTTTATTTATGATTACAACCAAGAGGTTGAAGGACAGTGATGTGAACAAAACAACTTAACAAATATTTTTTAACATTTTTAATAATATTTTTATAATAAAAATTTAAAAAAAGTAAATGTGCAAAGCACATCTGCGTGTGTTTTACAAGATTTTATTTTCCCGATCGGATTGAGATAAAAAAAAATATCTCGAAAAATATTTTATTTCATTTTCGTGTAAAGTTGTTATTTCTGCTATATTTTTCTAAATGATCTTTCTATATTATAGTTATTCATACCGTTATTAATTTTAAAAAAATTTCCTATTTAATTACTTTTAGGTTACTTAAATTAATTGTGAAAAACAAGTAACTGCTGCCATCTTTTAAAAAAAAAAGTTACTTCTATTTTTCTCGCTGATCAAAGTTTCACTTACAAATATATATATATATATAGATATACAAGCTGTTTCAGGGCTCAACTATTGCACTGAAACTGTTTCAGTGCAGTAGTTGAGCTGAAGATGTCGGAAGCCCAGAAAGCCCAGAAACAGATAGCATGGACAACGACCGCGGAAGTCTACGTACCAGATTATCTCTTTTTGTGTTACCTACATATGTCATTATAATTGTTTTGTATTAACCTGAGGGGCATACATTTTCAAACGACCTCTAATGAACCATCCTCTGAAGAATTACTATCAGGTAAATTTATTCGGATGTAATCCTCACATTTTTTAATTTTGATTGAACAACCAAGAGGTGGAAGTGCAATTACGTGAACAAAAATTTTATTCAAAAAATATTTGGGACAAAATAGCAATCATGTAATATTTTTGTACTTTACTGAGTCTTTTTTACCTATTCATGAGGAAAAAAGTGTGACTGTAAATCTTCATTTAGAATTGTCAAAGTAGTTTTCATTTAAATAAATACGAATATAAGTAGTGTTCTTATAAAATCTTGAAATGTATTTCACCTTTCCTCCAAACGTTACCATCACGTATGGGTTTTTCTAGGTGTTGAAGCTAAAATCAAAACCCAAATAGACTCATTTCCATGAAAAACAAAACAAATATAAATACTTAGGCAAATAGATTTTTGAACGGAGACTGGAATCTCTATTTATCTAAATTCCTTTGCAGGAATTGTTATAGAACCACGTAGATTTTTTACATAATAGCTTTCGCAAGTCACTGAAGCTACGGCAATAGGATGGTGCTCTGGCCTAGTCAATAACTGCTCGGCACAGTAGACTTGAGTGCACCACACAATTTTTTGGGGAGATATAAAAATATGTATTCTACTCCACCTATTAACTTAGTCGATTTGAAGCATTCGTTAGTTACATTTAATAGTTGTCATTTCAAACAACATTTTTAACTTACAAAAACTTGTGAATTATTAATGCATTTAATGTTTATTAGTTATTTTTGGAACACTTGCTCTTGCTTTGCTTTGCTTGCTTTAATAAAATTTTTGTTCACATCATTATACACAAGGCCCTTAGAATCTAAATCATAAACAAAAGAAAAGTGAGGTTTGCGCATCTCGAAAAAGTGACCAAGGTGTTATTTCCTCAGAATATGGCTCGTTGAAATAGTTTAAAATGTATGTACCACAGAGTAATACAGAACATTTCTAACGACACCTTGCCCGTTACTGCACTTAAACGCTTCCACACAACGTTTGTAATATTGAATCTGGATTTTTACGTAGAACAAATTAAAAAACTGAAAAAAAGGGATGCGATAGAATGGTCACTGTTGCATCATATATTCATCTTGAAGGTAAATGTTGTTGGAGACTGTGGTTAATTGAATTAATAAAAAAAGGCAAAAAAGAGACTTTCCCACATCAATGTTCGTTGTTTTAATTTAGTAATAATTTTAAGTTATTTATTTTAATTTAAATTCTTATCGCCAGACACATATATCGTCCATAATTTCAATACTATTAATGTTCGAATTGTAATATAAATTGCACTTACGAGACACGTTCAATATATTCTCGGTATCGGGGTTTATTTAGTAAGGATGTGGATAATTTGATTAATAATAATTTATTTGAGAGTATAAATATAAAGTTTCATACATTTGCGATCATTAATTCGCTAATAATTCTTAGTCAACTATGATCAGAATAGTTGACGAGGTAATGTTGAAGAAAGTCGAGCACCACGCTGTGATTAAATATCTTACATAAGGAAGAAGTTCAAAAATCATTCACGAAGAAATGGTGGCCGTTTATAAATATTCTGCACCTTCATTATCTACAGTTCAAAAGTTTAAGTGGATTTAAAAGCGGCAGAGAGAGCACTGAAGACAACCCTTATCGGGCAACCGGTTCTGTCCATAAAAAATAAAATGTGAAGAAAATTGAGAAATTTGTACTGAAGAATGCTCCAATAAAGGTTAGAATGATAGCAGATGAGACACACCTTTCCACTGATACCATACACCCTCCTTCATGACCTTAACCTTTCAAAAGTCAATGCAAGTCAAATGTTTTAGAGAATTTTTAAAGCTCTGTGGTGAAGAATCATCAAATATTTTCAAATGAATTGCTATTAGAGATGAAACGTTGGGCCATTAGTTTGACCCTGAAAGTGAGCAATATGCAGTGGTATAAAAAAGGTACGGAGTCCCTTAAGAAATTAAACTCATCCCATCTGTCGGAAAAGTCTAGGTCACAGTGTTTTGGGACTCTTTCCGCAATTTAAGGGAAAAAAAGGCGGAGTAAACTGACCGTCGGTGTGTTGCTTCTTCGTGAGAACCCTCCGATTCACACTGTACATGTGTCCAAGATTGCTTACCCGAACTTAGCCTCTAGTAATTACAATTTAAAAAAAGACTTTGTGAGAAATGATTGTCCGACGAAGAAGAGTTCAAATCGGAAATAAATGCACATTTTTCAAACAAGGAGGAAAGTTCTTTGCAAGGTATTTAAAGTTAATTTCGAGATGTCATAAACGCATTGACGTTATCGACGATTTTATTGAAAAATAAAAATAAATTTAAATGTATTTGCGTTTTTCTTCATACTGATACTGAGAATACGTTCAACGCCCCTCGTACACTACATAACTTGTTAACAAATTATTATTATTATAATTTCTAGATATTATGAAATATAATGATGATAAATATTTTCTTTATTTTATTATCTTTAAGCTCTGTTTAAGTGTACATGTATATAATATAAATTTAATATTGTTGGTTTATGTTTTTATTATTTTCGATTTTCGAATTCATATTTTACGGTTATGTAGATAGATATTTATAGTTTCATGTGTGACGTATTTCACAGTTAGTTTGTCAGTTATAAATACCATTCCTCTTTAAATATTTCAGTGTTAGTACTATTATCATCTTCAGATAATAATAATATATCTGAACAATGTTATTTTGTTGACTGACCTATGTAAGCAAGATTATATTTACATGCACTTAACTAAGTCGTACTGAGGCGAAATCAATTTAAATAGATGTTAATCAGTAAAATGGTGATGTAATCTGTATATTATATAAAAAAATGTATTTAACCTTCAGGGCAGTCATAATAAAATATAATTAGACACAAGTGGCATTACAAAGGCTGATATCCAGAATTTGTAGATACGATAGAAAGTATTGGTACTGCCTATGTTACTATTTAAAAACCATCGTCCAAACATAATCTCCCGATATGTTAAAAATTTGATATAGAATGTGGGTTATACTTTAAGTGTTAATTATATAATTTAGCATTATTCCCTTTAAAAATGTCTTTGTTATTTCTTCAGATAAATCAAGTGGAAACTTTTAGTTTCACTTTTGAAAACAATTTTTCAGAGGGACAATGTACTAAATTTTATTTTTGTCATCAAATGACAAAATAAAAATACGAGGAACAAACACAATTACCAATTATGTAAATGAACTTCTATTTGTATTGTTAATATTGCACTAAAGATATGAGTTTGACAATATTGAAATGATTTTCAACAAATATGTTTTATAAATTTAATTTCGGTTCGAGGAAAGATTTACCTTGAAAATAGAAATCCTTCCTTTTGTTTTCATTGCCAGAAGAGGAAACACTGTATAGATTATTTGCCAACAAAAGGAGTAATTTTATAATGACGTTCATTAGTTAAGTTTTACGTTTATAATCGTTACAGATAAACGAATCAACTTAGTAAACAACGTTATAGAGAAGCTTAAAAGTTATGTAAATACGAAATGAATAATACAGAAAACTTTACTAAAAGCGAAAATTACATCGCAGGAAACGAGTCTCGACTAATGTTAGTTTTTCCGAAAGTACCACCTAACATTTGATTTGAAAATTACAGCGGTATGAATAAAGTGAAATGGAAAATCCTGAAATGCATAAAATATTTATTTTTTAAGGATTGAAACATTTGAAATTTTGCCTTATGCAACAAACTGATGAAACCTGGCTCAATTAGTATATTCCTGATTTTAAACAACAATCATTACTTCTCATCATAGTAACCTTTTAAAGTTCATGGTAGTCTTCTAAAAAAGCCAAGATATTTCCATCAGTAGGAAAGGTATTGGCTACACTTTTCTAGTATTCAAAGGGAGTTATTTTTCATCACACACCTTTTTACATCAGTCTAGCAAAAAGGGCATTAATTAAAATATCACTTTGTGCTTCGCCGATCCCATTCATCAAATTTAGTCCCAAGTGATTTCCACTTATTCCCCAAACTCAAACTTTTTTTTCTTAGAAAGTAATGTCAGTTTGATTATGAGATTATTGCAGCATCGGAGCAGTATTTTAAGGAAATTGAAAAAGAGATAATTTTGTTATATGCCTATACATATTCGTATATTCCCTGCAGGCAAAAGTACTTCAAAGATATTTAGTCAGTTTTCATTTCAACCAATGCATCAGAATTATAATTCATCTATAGAACAGCAAGTGAAAAAAGAGGCTCTATAAAGGAAACGGAAATAAGATTCAGAACATTTACGTACCGGGAGTTACAAAAAAATATGCCACGAACTACAAGAGGTAATAGTATGGCCCAATATATGAGATACGAATCATTTTACGTTTACACCCCTTTCTTATTATGTACACATAAACAAACCAATATTGTAATTTATGAACAAAAAAGGCAAAAAGTTAAATGAGATGTTCAAAGTGCCTTTCATAACAGCCACGACATCTCAGTCGCAAGTAATTACGAACTTTTTCGAAATCCATCGCATTGATTCGGATTCAAATGGTATCCTTGTTCTATCATAGGAGTGGGCACCTACCTTGCTAAGTAAACGGATATTACCCAAACTTAGGTGTAGGTCTAAAAAAAACGTAAACCGACCATAAAGACGGGGCGGGCGGTTCTCTTCTACTCGCATTAACACGATCATACATGAGATGTACTTCGGGTAATTCAGTGGTAGAGACATAGCGAATATTGGTAAAATTGTGCACTAAACACTGAATTCTAGAAATATATATTTGACAGAAAGAACAGCTGTAGACTAGGATAACAAATGAAAGTTTTTTACAAATAAAAAAAAATGTAAGGAAAAAATCATAAATACTAAAGAAAAGAATAATCCTCTGTACGAGGGTGGTCCCATAAGTACCCGGCCTGACCTAGAGATGGCGGTAGTTGTTTGAAAAATATCACTGTATTAGAAAGTACACAATCTATAAAGCATATGTTTCAAGTTTGAAGACGCCACGTTATTTAGTATTTGTTCGGCAGCCATTAATAGTGAACGTTTTAAGTGAATTTGTAAAAATGGAGAAAATTGGTCATCGTTACGTGATACAATACTTTTATTTGAAAGACCTCAGCCCAACCGATATAAAAGCTGAACTGGATTCTACTCTGGGTGAGTCTGCTCCTTTGTTTACAACAGTGAAATATTGGGTAGCAGAGTTTAAACGAGGCCGTACGAGCTGCCAAGACGAGCGGTGGTCAACCAAATGAGGTGACGACTCCAGAAATGGTGAAGAAAATCCACAAAGCCGTACTGGATGATCATCGACTGAAAGTGCGCGAACTAGTAGACATAGTAGGCATTTCAAAAAGTGCGTTACATCACATATTATCTAAAAAGTTGAACATAAGAAATCTATGTGCAAGATGGGTGCCTCGTTTGCTCACATTCGAGCAAAAACAGTGTCGTAAAGATGTTTCAATTGAGTGTTCAGCGATGTTTTACAGCAACAAAGCAGAATTTTTGCGCTGTTTCATAACCATGGATGAAACATGGGTCTATCACTTCACACCCGAGACAAAAGAACAGGCAAAAAAATGAACTCAAAAGGGAGAACCGGCTCCAAAGAAGGTGGAGACCGTTTCATCTGCAGTAAAAGTCATGGCATCGGTTTTTCGGGATGCGCGTGGAATAATTTTCATTGACTATCTTGAAAAAGCAAAAAGTATCAACGGCGAATATTATACGAACTTATTGCAACCTTCGAGCGGAGAAATCAAGCAAAAACGGCCGCATTTGGCTAAGAAGAAAGTGTTGTTTCTTCAAGACAATGTATCAGCTCACAAATCCGTTATTGCAATGGCCAAAATTAATGAATTAAAGTTTGAATTGCTACCTCATGCACCCTATTCACCAGATTTAGCCCTCTCGGATTATTTCCTGTTCATAAACTTGAAAAAATGGCTTAGTGGTCAAACATTTTCCAACGATGAAGAAGCGATGTCGGCAGTTAATGGCTATTTTGAGGAGCAAGACAGTTCTTATTATAAGAAGGCTGTCGAACTTATTGATCATCGCCGGGAAAAATGTATAGAGCTGAAAGCAGATTATGTTTGAAAAATAATTTTTTTGCATATTATGGGCCGTACTATCTCCATTCAAAGTTTGAGACACATTTTGAAATAGAATATGAAGTTATTTTAAATATTCGATATTCTTGCTTTAGTGGTTAATGACACTAATAATATAACTTTCTCCTGGGTTTAACTATGTGGTTTAGATAGTTATTACTATCAGACTGACGGCAGATCCTGCAAAATTTAGTAGTATGAAACTTAAGTTTCGATTATTGTAACTGCTACGAAACGAAAGCAGGAAAAAGATCATATGATTCGTATATTAGATATTTACATTTAAATCAGCCTACTCGTTTTTTTACCATTAATAAATAGGCAACAATAATTACATCAATATTCTTCGAATTCATGTTTTCCTATAATATTCTAATATACATGTTCTTTTTTAGATTACACTATAACTTAATACTGCATAATAATAATTGTTACTAAAGTACAATATAATCCGAAATTGTCATAAAAATATATGAAAATATCGAAACACCATCACGATATTACCTAATTAATGATTAATATGTCCTTTTCAATAGAGAAGTATTGTATTTAGGAGTATATAAAGTATTCTTGCTGCATCAATAAACTCTATGCACCTTACAATTAGTGTGACTTTAAGGAAAATAAATAATTGGCAAAATATACTTTATTAATGAAGTCATAAACAGTAATTGTTAATTAATTCTATGTGATCATTTAATACATTCACTTTCAGAGACTCAGTTTTAAATTTAATCTATTCGTTTGATTAGTCCAATCGACTCAATTAATATTTTATTATTTACTACACTACTAGTCTTTCTTTCTTCTTTTCAAGACTGTGGATCTAAATTAGATAGAAACTTTATACTTAAATTTAGCAAACTTTTTTTTATAACACTATTCCAATTAACTTTTGAAAATTTGAATAACATTTGGAAAAAGCGAAATTACATAGTCAAAAGTGTCCAAGCAATAACAAATATACAAGGTATTGTATATGATATATTAAAAGAAGTGCCAATAATTTCCTAGTTAAATAATTCCGAAGTTTGAAAACCTTTGTCGTATGTTATAAATGCAATTTACTTATTTATTTTTATTTCATATAAAAATAAAATCTTTAATAAATTTCTTTATGATTTAACCTACACTACGTGCTATTCTTTAGTGTGTATTTTTGCAAGTTTGTTGTCTTCATTTAAACAGATCTTTAACATAATTATAGAGTACTTCGCCTTTAAGCTAGTACTACAACTTATTTATAATTTTGTGTTGTATTGCCCCTTAGTTTCCTCATTTATTAACTATTAAGACAACCAAGAAATGCCACTTATCGTCTTAGTATTGGATATTGTATTGTTTATTGTAACAGTTAAATATCTTTTAAAATTTACATAAGAAGTTTTACTTCAGTAAAAGAAAACAAAAATTTGATACATAACAATAATGCAGTTTGTTTTACAAATATTTAGATAATATTTTTTGCGTTTACGCAAGCTGAATTAGTAGTAGTAGCTAATGAATTCTTTCCTTCTACTAGAATGTAAACGAGAACATTTTTTTAATTTAAATCAGCATTTGGTATTACACTTAATGAGAAGTATCTTCTCTTGCTATTTCAAATTGAGTATATGTACATATGTACATGCTCTTTTCTTACAGGACACAAATTCTTGAATTATTCTATGAAATATGTTCTTTTTTAAGTTTTAAGTTTATATTCAAGAAAGTAAAGTTTTTATCTGTAACTAGATGACACACCTAATAAGAAAATCAAAATATCTAATGTATGTGCAATAAGGATTTTTTTCAGTGAAAGAAATACAATAAACCATTTACGAATAATGATAACTTGTATTACGTTCGTTTGTTCTAATTTAATGGCGAGAAACTCGTAGAGTCAAGAAAATCTATATACAAATAAATAAACGAAAAGATGAATTTTGATTTTCTGATACATCATAACCTTATTAGAAAAATACAGTTTAATTGTCTAAATTAAAGTAGATAATTATTTTTATCCCATTACGTCTAATTGTATTATTACTTTTTAATAGGGCCGGTTATTGAAAAATGACGAAAGAACAAGCATTACCTCAGGCGACGGTGTCTCATGTCTACTGCTACAGAACATCACAGCTGACGATAGTGGAAAATACGATGTATCTGCTGAAAATATATATGGTGCGGATTGCCATTACGCATCGGTGTCAGTGGAAGGTAAATAATTAAATAATACTAATTAATATTTATTGCTATACGTAATACTGGAAATCATTTTTGCTTTTACTTTGTTCAGAGATTATTTATTTCATTTACATGTTATCTATTCTTTTTCTCTCTCTCTATATATATAGTCGATTGTTTGATTTATTTTACTTCTAAATTAGAAAGTAAACGAATTCTGATGGTGGCATGTTGTACCTAATTAAACTGGAAATTTAATTATTAGATATAATAATTATAATAATAATTAGAGGTTTAGCCAGTCTCCAAAGTGTTTAAATCTATAAAAAAATAGCACTAAACCCTTTATGATAATGTAGTTTTTAAAACGAGGTGTGCATGGCAGGAAACTACTAAAACTATATTGTGAGAAAATGTTTATTTTTAATTAACTTTTGTAAGAGTGCTATGCATAACAGGACTGATAATCTATAAACAAATGCACTTACGGGCTAAGTAACTTCTTCAAGTTTATATATGTAGTACTAAAAATTAATCGGATATATAAAACGTTGACTAGAATCGTTCGATTTATAACATTCCATCAGCTGACTCATTTGTTATAATTTTATTATGATTTTATTGTACCAAGTCGCCGCACATTTATAAAAAATTTAATTATTTAATGCAAGGATTTCAAATTTATCAATTTTACTACAATCACTGAAGGTTGATATATAACCCCTTGCCATATTAATTTTCGTACTCTGTATACGTATTTCGACAACTAAGTTGTCATCATCAGCAGATAATTAAACAGTGTCGCGCCTGGGAAACTACAGTAAAATATCCGTTCTAAAGAAATTCCGCACAAGATTCGTACCGTTGAAAGTCAAAACGCACACTGTATATTCGTTTCACATAATTTTTAAAAGATTATATTCTAGTCTTAATCTAAGTAACTTATTGCAACATCCCTTGTCTGTCATTTAAGAGATCAAAGAGAGTTATGGTTGGGGCCCAGGTCAATGTTCAACACATGGCCTTTATTCTTCAAAGTGTACATGCTTTCATACGTATCTAATTCACAATAGTTACACACGTTCTTTATCAAACGCAAACAATCTGCGTTAACACTATGATTACTTTGCAACACATATTTTGCTAAACCAGATTTTTCTGGCCGATTGAATTTTATGTGCGCAATATGTTCTTTATACCGAGTTTCTATCGATCGTTTTGTTTGGCCGATGTATTGTTTACTACAATTTCCGATTTTTTGTTGTCGGAGTTGGTGGACCGAACTATTTAAATTTTTCGTGAAACGGTGGAAAGATAAACATATAAACTGCTTGTTCCGATTGCTTTGAAGTGACAGAACATGTGGTATTCCGGATGGTTTTTCTTATGTTAGCCTTCCTAATTAATCCATTGATTTCGTATCCTACTTTTGTTAGTTGGAAATTAAGCAAACGATTGATAAGAAAACTGAACGAAACCATCTTTTGCTGCATGCTATGATTTGAGTCCGCCTAAATGAATCTATTCTTTTCGGAAAAAAAAACAATTTCTATTTTAAGATTATTCCTAATAACTAGGGTGTCCAAAAAGCAACGTGCATTATTTTCTTTTTCCACTGTAATTTAATCGTCGGAAATTTTGAATTTAATTGCTTGACGAAATCTTCCAAGTTGCATTTATGTGTATTGGAGATCGCAAAATATCATCTACATACCTAATCCAGATTTTTAGAAAATATTTAGCTTTACGTTTTAATTCAACTTCAAAATTACTCATGAATAGGTCTGCTATAATTGGAGAAAGACAATTTCTCATTGCAGTACCCTGTTTTTGTTCAAATTGAAAACAATTTTTGGACATGCAAAGATTTGTTAATCGCACATATTCCTTTGTTTTCTCTGATTCAATATTATTTTTGTGAAGAAATTTTTCGAAATATTTTAAAGTTTCTGGAATCGGTACCGAAGGAAACAATGACGTTACGTCGAATGATACTAAAATTTCCCGATCTTCTAATTTAGAATATTTAATCCTTTGTATAAATTCTATTGAATTAGTAACTGATAGGTTTTCTAGTTTTTCAGGCGAATTTTTGTGTTCATTCACTAACCACTTTGAAATTAAATAAGTAGGAGAGTTGACAATTGGTCTCATTGGGTTGCCTGGTTTATGTATTTTAGGTCAACAGTACAGTCTAGGGATCAACGGATTACTTACACTTAATCTATAGTTCTTGTTCGGGGTTATTAAAGTTGGGCAATTTTTTTTAACGCGTGAAGTTTTCGTATACTGTTTAATTATCTGCTGACGATGACAACTTAGTTGTCGAAATGTGTATACAGAATACGAAAATTAATATGGAAAGGGGTTATACATCAACCTTCAGTGACTAAGTTAATCGAACACAGGCTTCATCAAAATTACTTTACCAATTTTACTATATATAATAGACCGTAATTCCAATGAATGAAATGAAAATGAATTGTGTCCACTTAAAGCATGGCATTTTTTATCTCTTGTGCCATTTCTTTCCAGTTGTTTAGTAATAGTATATTAAAATAAGTTTCATAAGAAATGATGTTGGTGCACGCGTTATGGGGATCAAGTATTTTTTTACTATTTTTTTTGCATTTTTTTTACCTTATTAAATTTGAATGAATTGTCTTTTTTAAAAGTTTAGACTTTTATTTTTATATAAAATAGTTGATCACATTGACACTTAATAATTTGGAATTCAAATACCGCCATTCGCGAATTATTATGAGTTTTCATTAACGTTAGTTACTCACATTTTCTTTCAAAACATAAAAATAGGCGATATAGAAACAAATATATATTGTACTCCACCTGAGTTATATACGTTGTTTGCAGGTTTTCTGTCAAATACGGTTAAATGTATTCAGTAACAGCTAATAAGATCTCTACACAGAGTTCAATAATTCAATATTGAAAAATTGAAAAGGATATTGAAATGAAGCTACTTTCGATCTTGTTTT
Organism: Dermolepida albohirtum; assembly: GCA_031893035.1. Taxonomy (NCBI): domain Eukaryota; kingdom Metazoa; phylum Arthropoda; class Insecta; order Coleoptera; family Scarabaeidae; genus Dermolepida; species Dermolepida albohirtum. The sequence continues at coordinate 34,124 of JAVIWB010001272.1, read as the reverse complement.
GCGTCTCGTAATGGCTCCATTATTAATTCAAAATAGAAAAATATATTTGTTCAATAAAAAATATTTTTTTAATTCAATGACTAAACTACATTACATACATATATCTTTAACATGCCTTCCTTAATATAATGTATTCAATCGAAAAGTTCATCTAGTTGTCATAGATATACTCTGGAACATTTTGGAGTTGCCCTTTAATTAAACGTAACAATGCAAATAATTCTTTTTGCTGGAGTATTACTTTGAAAAATTGTTGGTCCAGTTATTTGTTTTTAACTTAATATGGGCTAATCCCTATTTTTTCTGGATGTCACTGTTTTCCAATAATTACATACGAGGTGTGGCTATTAAATAACGAGACTAACGCTAGTACAGACGAATTGCGCATGCGCCAAACGCCAAAGACTAACAGGTATTTATCGTGAAGCTTTCTCTTTCGAATGCAGTGCCTCTCGCGTCTGTAAACAAATCACTATAGCCGTAGCCTTCGTTCAAATTAGAGTTGTTTTTTAGTTTCGCCGAAAAAATGTTAGGTGTAACAATAGAGCAACGAATTGTTGTGAAACTTCACATGAAACTTGGAAAACCTGCTACTGAAACTTATAATTTATTGAATTATCAGTTTTACTCTGACTTTCGTGCAAGTAAGACCGCGTAAGGCGAGTGTAACATTCCGTGCATTACATTCTCTTATTTCTAATATTTACCTAGTTATTACATTTTCATTTTTCAAATTAGTTGTGTATATATTTCTTATAGTCTTCAAGTTTCTTGTTATATTCCTTTCTTTTTTCCTTTTGCGAGTTTCTGTTTTGTTGGTTTTTTTTTTGCCTGGATCGCTGGGTAAGTTGAAATTTTATTTAATTCTAAACTATGGAATCAGGACAATACGGCGAAGCTGGCAATGTAGACTCTATGGAGTTGGAAAGTGACAATTACTCATCTGTGTTAATTAAAGATACAATCTAATTTAAAGAACCCGCAGAAACAATCTAGTCAAATAAATAGCGAAAAAAACAATATAAATAATAACGAGCCGTCAACAAACTCGAATAATAGTAATAATGATTATTTAATTGACAACAACTTTAATCTTAAATTTACTCATTTGTACCATGGTCCATATTACGCTTTTATACAGCACCGTTCCAAAAATATCGGACGTTTGCACGAAATGGCGTTAGGCCGCGTGTTGCACGAGGAACTCGGCTTGAAATCGTGTATTAAGGAAATCAGTAAAATAGGGTACAACAAAATTAAGGTCGAGATGAAAAACCTAAAAGATGTAGTAAATTTAGTTAATAATCCGCTCTTAAAAGCAAAAAACCTTCATTGTTATGTACCTAAACATCTAACAGAGTGTAGGGGAGTGATCAAATTTGTCGACACCTCTATCTCAGAGAAAGAATTACTGAAAACAATTGAATGTGAAGGAAACATTAAAGAAGTAAAAAGAATACATAGAAAAATTATCAAAGAGGATAAATCTATAGAGACGATACCCAGACAAACCATCATAGTCTCCTTCCATGGTAACAAATTGCCACCCTATGTTTTTATTAATAGCTGTCGCAGAGTAGTAGACGTATATGTTAGCAACGTGTTGCAGTGCTTCAAATGTCTAAGGTTTGGGCACATTGCAAAAATATGCAAAGCTAAAGAACAACGCTGCAAAAATTGCGGGGACGCACATGAGGGTACATGTAGTACAAAAACCATCTGCTACCATTGTAAATCGGCGGCCCATGACGGATTGTCCAAAAAATGTGACATGTATATCAAAGAAAAAAGAATAAAAAAAATAATGGCTGATAACAGACTGACTTATATTGAGGCCAGACAAACTTTAAACAACCCTAACTCTTTTGCTAAAAAAACAAGCAGTAATTTTTTCTCGCCTCTGCTGAATTTAGACAATCAAGAAGAATTTCCTCCTCTAAATAGCAAGGATAGTTTTAAGTTTACAACTAAACCAAAAGCGCAGAATTGGTATAATAATAAAAAACGTAAAATAATGTCTCCTACAAGTATTGGGACTCGACCTTTGTTTGCCGCCAACAGTGGTGACTCACAGGCGCCAAGTTTCTTTAATAGGGCTGTAAATAGGGAATCACCCTTTGGTAGAAGTACTGACGTTATAGAAAATATCACAAAGTTTATAGAATCTATTTTCAGTAACAGTAATTTTATTTTCGATAAAGAAACAGTAAAAGAAAAGTTGGAAAATATTATTAATGTAGATCCGAATACATTTATAGAAACAAGTTCCCAGGCAACATAGTATTTTGTTTTAGTCGGTGACACTGTTAATCGGTATTATACTAAGCTGAGGTAACCACAGTAACAGTTGAGCAATTACATAATACCCATATTCAATTTACCAATGATTAAACAACTCAAAATATTGCAATGGAATTGTAGATCAATCAATGCAAATAAACTCAGTTTATTAAATTACCTCACTCAAAACAAAGTGGATGTAATTATCTTGTCCGAAACATGGCTCAAACCAAAACAACACTTTCAAATGCATGGTTTTAATTGCATACGTAAAGATGGGCGTGACGGTTATGGCGGAGTAGCAATTCTTGTCACTAACAATCTGAACGTCTCCGAAATCAAGTTAAGTGAAAATTATAATCCTGGTATAATGGCTTGTGGTGTTCAGATTATTACATCTACACCTTTGGACATTGTTGCTGTATATAAACCCCCTAAGATACAGGCTTCTAGTAAAGACTGGGAATCACTTTTCCGGCAATGTAACTTACGCAGTTGCTTTATAGCAGGGGACTTTAATATTCACAACACGAGTTGGGGATGTAACCATAATAATAATTTGAGTGCTAATTTCATCAATGTGCTAGACGATCTTCATTTAGGTCTGCTGAACAACGGCAGTGCGACACATATTGGACGGGCCGGACATGAATCAGCAATAGATTTAACACTAGCTTCTCCAAACTTAGCCATTAATTGTACATGGAACGTGGAAACAGACACGCTAGGTTCTAACCATTACCCCATTATTATCCAATATGGATCTGAAGCATCAGACACATCACTTATACATCCGACATCCAAGTGGAATGTCAAAGATGCTGACTGGCTAGAATATTCTTGTCAGTTGGAAAGCAGGATTGAAACTGTGGATATAGATATGCAGGCCAATGAAATTTATAAATACATCCTAAATGAAATCAATGCCGTTGGCGAAAAAGTTTTCAAGAAGAAAAAACCTTGGAGAACAAAAAATCTCGTGGTGAGTTGGTGGGATAGTGAGTGCAACACGGTAATCTCTAATCGGAAAAGAGCTCTGTTAAAGTATAGAAACAATCCTAACGTGGAAAATTATGTGGAATATAAGAGAATAGCTGCTGAAACAAAAAAATTTCGCAAAGCAAAAGCCAGAACAAGCTGGAGAAATTTTTGCGAGAGTTTAAATAAAGACACTCCGATCAAGAAAGTTTGGCAGAAAATTAAGTCAATCAAGCCGCGTTGCACCCCTAAACAACATATACCCGAAAATACCCTCACGGATCTTCTGCATAAGCTAACTCCGGATTCTGTGGAGCACATTGACAACATGGACAGCTGCCAGGACGATACTCACGTCTTGTTGGAACCGTTTACTCTTTACGAATTGGATATAGCTTTAAAAGCAAGCAATAATACATCCCCTGGTTTGGATAACATATTGTACCCCATGATTAAACACTTACCTACTAACGCCAAAAAAATGTTGCTGGATATGTTTAATAAAATCTATATAGACGGCGAAGAAGTACAAGAACTAAAGGAAGGAATTATTGTCCCAATTATTAAAAGAGACAGATATGTTAAAGATGTTAGGGATTTACGGCCGATTTCACTACTGTCTTGTATATTGAAAACTTTGGAAAGATTAATCAAAGCTCGGCTAGAATGGTGGACCGAAAACCAAGGTAACTTGGCCAAGTATCAATATGGTTTCAGACCAGGATATAGCACTCAGCACGCTTTGGCACATTTAGTGACCGACATTCAAACCTCTTTCACGAGGAATAATTATCTGATGGCATTTTTCGTGGATCTCAAAGATGCCTATAATGCTGTCAACCTCCAATCGCTGAGAACAAAATTAATTAGTATAAATATCCCTTCCTCCACCGCTACCAACATTACCCACCTGTACACAAATCGCAGTATTGTCTTAAGAACTCAAAATAATAATTGTATAGGACCAAGAACTACTTCTAAAGGTTTAGCCCAAGGATCAGTTTTAAGTCCACTGCTTTTTAACATCTATACTAATGACCTGTGTATCTCTGATGTCGAAATTATACAATACGCAGACGACTTTGTAATTTACACGGAACAAAATTCTCTCACACAATGTACCGAGGTATTAAACCAAGCTATGGCAAAACTCCTAGAATGGTGCGGTAAGAAGGAATTCGAAATTGCCTATCCCAAATGTAATGTACAGGTCTTCACTAGACATCGTCTAACGAATTGTAATAAAGTCAATTTGGGCAACATGGAATTTCCAGTAAACAACGCCACTAAGTACTTGGGGATGTGGTTGGATGCCAAGCTGAAATGGCGAATACATATCCTAAAAACAGTTGAGAAATGCCGAAAAGCAAACAACCTACTACGAATGGTTAATAAAGTTTCATTTGGGGCCGATTTACATACATCAGTCCTCATTTATAGAGCAATGATAAGATCAGTGTTGGATTACGGGTGCGTGCTGTACGGTACCGCATGCAAATCCCTCCTGAAGCAAATAGATGTTGTTAACAATAGCTCAATACGATTGTGTCTGGGAGTCATGAACTCAACCCCAGTGGAAGCCATGTACGTGGAAATGGGAGAACCACCTCTGTCTATCAGGCGGAAATACCTAAGTGACAAATTCATTTTGAAAAACAGGTCGATCGAGACAAGTATCACTGCCAAGAGCGCCAAGTTAAATATACACAACCTCATAGGCACGTACTGGCAAAACAAAACATCCCCTTTACTGGCGACTGCTTTTGCGGACTCAGCTATTTATGATAAAATAATTGTTAAAACGAATGGTCCTCTGATATACTCTTTACCATTCAAATGTCTTCGGCACAAACCCACAATTCTTTTCCCCAAATTCTCTGAAAACACCCACCTGAATAAAGTAATATATAACGATATTGTAGGCCAGCATGACAAAGCTATTCTCATTTTCACAGATGGGGCAAAAAATGAGGTGGGCACTGGCTGTGCCTTTTTTATACCACACTACCAATATAGAGAGAAGTATACGCTTCCCAAAGAAGCTAGCATTTTCTCTGCGGAGGCCGTCGCCATAAAAAAATCTCTCGAATACATAATACAAACAGATAGCAGGGACTTCTGTGTATTCTCTGATTCTAAAAGCGTTCTCATGAGCCTGCAAAATTTTGGGCGTAAATCATCCCCCCTAATAGGCGAAATCCATTTATTAGATTTTAGCCTGAAAGAACGCGGGAAATCGGTAACATATGTATGGATCAAAGGGCACTCCCAAATTTCTGGTAATGAGGTAGCAGACTCTATTGCAAAAACCGCATGTTGCGAGGAACCAGGAGATAATATACTAATTCCATATACTGATCTCCTAAAACAATTAAAAGACGAGGCGCGCCAAAACTGGCAAGCGCAATACACCAAGACCTATGTATACAATCATACTAACTACTACTCGTTGTTCCCGCAGATTAAGAACAGTCGATGGCATAGCCACTTAAATATAAAAAAGAATCTGCTATCCCAAATCCTAAGAATCACCTTTAATCACGGAAGATTCCCTGCTCATTTGTACAAAATCAATATCTCTGATAATGACATCTGCAAGGCCTGTAATAAAGAACGTGGAGACATCAACCACCTAATGTTAGGTTGCGACAAATATAAGCAACAAGTTGGAGAACTTATACGTGACCTTATTGCCATGAAACTACAACTCCCAGTAAACATAAACTATCTGATAGGACAAGAGAAAGAAGAAATTAACATCAGGATATATAAACATATGTGTAACATATCTTTACAAATATAGTCGTTCTCCTTTGTTTGTGAACCTATGTGGACAATCTCCTTTTCCGGTGGCCCCCCTGTGTTGTCTTTTACAGTCACCCGATCGGCCCCGGGTGTGAAGTGAGTGTCTTGTCTGCCCTGACGTCCATTCGGGTGGTTAGGGTGAAGAGTCAGTATGTGGCTAATGGCTCGCAGCCAAGGCCAATAATAATAATAATAATAATAATAATAATAATTTATTGAAAGAAGTGTATGGCAATAAATGTTTATTGCGTGCACGTGTTTTTTAATGGTTTAAGGGTTTTCAAGATTCAAAGAAATGATGATTGTTTTCTTCGATATTCATGGGATTGTGTACCTGCACTGGGTTTCTGAAGGTCAAACTATTAATCAACATTACTACCTTCACGTTCTTGCTCAACTCCGTGAAAGAATAAGGAAAAACGACCCGAATTGTGGAAGGACAAGTAATGGGTTCTCCACCAAGACAATGCACCAACTCATTCCGCATTGTCAGTCAAGAGGTTTCTAGCCAAGTGCAGCATCCCATGTTAGACCATCCGCCTTATTCGCCGGATCTTACGCAGTGCGACTTCTATCCGCTTCCTAAGGTGAAATCTGAATTTAAGGAAACAAAATTTGAGTCCGTTGAAGCTGTGAAAGCGAAAGCGGCACGCGTCCTGAAGAAGCTGACAGAAGAAGACTTCTAGCACTGTTTCGAACAATGGAAGCTTCGCATGGAGTGTTGTAGGGATAGAGGAGGGAGTGTATATTAAAGGTGATAATAAGTAAATATGTATGAAATCAAAATAAAATGTTTTACAGCGTCAGTCTCGTTATTTAATAGCCACACCTCGTATAAATGTTTAGTACAACAAAGCTCATATTTTATGAATTTAGGTATTCCTATTTGCAAAATCATGCTTCATTAGTAAAAATCAGTCTCTGCAAAAGTTTTCTGTTATATAAACAATTTACAAAATTACAGTCTTCCTGTTTAAGTGTTCTAGTTTCCATCAGAAAATAATTTTATAAGTTTGTCTCTACAGTCCTTATTATTGAAATTACATGTAATCTACTGCAAAATTTGGGAATTCAGCTTAATATTTTTTAATGCAATTATATACTGAATAAAAATCTTTTGTTAAGTAAGTCATTTTAAATCTGAAAAAAAAATTAAAGAGAATACCCGAACTAAATCTTACAAAACTTGAATTTATATGCATCTGAAAATAGAAAACACGTGTTCTTTTAGCTACTTTTTTTTGTAATAAAATGTCAACGTAAACTCGATAAACTTGACAGGTAAAAAAATAATATAATATACTTATTTATTTAATTCTTCCTCCACTACCTAAAGTGTCGAAGTATATGTGGTTATCTATTTTTAAATTTCCTCTCTTCTGTTCTTGGCCAGCTCAGCTTCCTCCTGCCACGTCTTTCTTCTTTTTTGTGGAACATCTTTATCATCGCTATTCTACATATGTTCTGCATGGCCTTCCCTTTCTATTTACCAGGATCATTGTTGCTTCCCACACTCTCTTAGTCCGTCCTAAAGTTTGTATCTTAGTTTGTCTGTCGTTTCTCATCCTAACTATATGCCCAAATCGTCCCAATTTTATTCAATTTTTCTGTCAACGATTCTGCTTCTAATAGCTTCCTTTTTCGGTGGTTCTTGCGTTATCCATTCTATTCGTATTCACTACTCTTCTGAGACATCTCAATTCGCAAGCTTGGAATATACTTTGGTGACGCTCTCTTGATATTCAATTTTCACATCCGTGTATTATTAGTGGTGTATATATTGTCCTATATATGGTCCTTTGGATTTTACTACTCAAAAATCATCTGTTTAATTGATGGAACAGTCTTCCTGGTTTGTCTAATAATTCGTTTACTTAATTCTCTATGTCTCCTCTACCTTTAATTATTGTTACCAAGAATCTGTTATTATCCGTTTGTTATATTTTCTGATATAATTTAATATGCAGGGTGTTTCAAAAAGAATATATGTATTTCGAATTCATATATTTATTAAACTTTAAGACATACGAATATGAAAGTTCAGATTACAGATGTCCAATATATCCTCCATCAGCGACTCAAACAATATCACATCGATACTCAAATTCCTCCCATATTCGGACAAGCATGTCCTTCGTCACTGATATTATGGCAGTACGGATCCGGTTCTTCAACTCTTCCAGGTTCTGTGGGAGTGTTAGTACATAAACGTTGTCTTTAACGAATTCCCACAGGAAGAAGTCACAGGGTGTCGAATCCTGTGACCGTGGAGCTTATCTGAGTCATGCTAAATCACCAGCTCCTTGACGACCAATCCAACGGTTCATTAGAGTTTCATGCAGATATTCACGCACTTGGCGACTCCAGTGAGGGGCCGCCCCGTCTTGTTGAAAAATGAAGTTGTCTTCGTACAGCTTCGGAAACAAGCAATTTTGTAACATAGCGAGGTACTGCTGACCGTTAACTGTGTTTCCATCAAAGAAGAATGGGCTGTAAACAGATGATCGGGATATCGCACAAAACACATTGATTTTGGGCGAATCTCGTACATGTTCAATGGCTGCATGTGGGTATTGTGGAGCCCAAATTCGAACATTGTGTTTGTTTACCAGACTACTAGCATGGAAAATCGCTTCATCACTGAACACGATGTGTGTTATCATTGTCAATAGTAACACGCATCTCGTTACGAAATGCCACACATTTCCGTTTGTCATCAGAACGTAGAGCTTGTAACTTGTACGGCTGTTATATCTTTGAATCTTGTTAATTAAATGTTTCTTAACACCTTATTGATCGGGACCATAATTTGCTTATTTTCTTTCCTTTATATTGTTCCTTTTGAGTATAATTTTGTTAACATAACTTTTAGTTTTTTCCGGTACTGCATTATTTTTTAATTAGAATATATAGAAAACAAATATATGTACTAGTATATAATTTTTATTCCGTAAATGATTTTCTTTTGGATAATAAAGATTGTTATTATTATCATTATTAATATGCCGGGATCGCATAGAGGAACGAGCGCTTGACTTCGAGATAATTATTTAGAAAAGCAGACGGTTCGAACCACTTTCAAAGCTGTTCGATTTTTTAATCGTTTCCCGTTCCGAAGTCGGTAACCTTCCTCACGCAGTACACCTCAGCGTTGAGGGGAAATAATCTACACTGCTTCCTCTCTTACATCGAAGAGGGGCTAAAAAAATAATGCTATGGAAGATTTTCGAAAAGTCTTATGACTCACTACAAAGAAAACTATTAGAAATAAAGTTTTCTGTCACATCTAAAATGTTCTTTTATGTACACATATATGTACATATGTATATTATTCAAAGCAAGAAATCTTGAAAGTAGAATATTAAGATAATATCTCAATTAGTATGGCATTTTTTGTAAAATGTAATTTTTTTTAAAGTTCGTAAAATGTTACTTCTGACAATAAAATAATCTACGTAATGATATTTTTATGTAATAGTGAAGTTATTGGATATGTAGCAAGAATAGGGGAGGGAAAGATACATTCAGTGGTTTTGAAATAATTCTTATGCATTTTGTGTATTTGTAAAAACTATTTCACGTATTATAAAACAAATTATAGTAGATTATTTATAAATTCTTGTTACTTAATGTTTGGTAATTTCGCCAGCCACTTTAATAAATTCTACTATGCGGGTTAATAAAAAATTATACGAATTATGCTGAACTTCTTTTAGTTAATATTTTTTAAAATGCTTAAACTGTAATATTTCCATGGTCTAAGCAAAGACTGAATTACTAATTCTTTCTTAAAACACTATACAGTGACTAACAAAAATAAATTGCGTAAATGGAATAACAGAATTACAGATTTTGTTCAATAATATGGTGCAGAATAGGGTATTTGACTACATTGAGAATATACCACAATATGTGGTCATCCTATCGGGTAATATCGTAAAAGAACATATTTCACTTTATTTTATACTAAATTATGTTTATCTTTGACAAATTACACAAAAAACAATCTCATAATTTTTGAAATTTTATCTGTAACGGGAACACTATGTCATTGGTGGCAACTCTGGTGACGTCATAGGCTAGCATACACGGCGATACTGGCGAAACGTTAGCTATTTTCTGGAAAACAAATATATATCCTATTTTGTATAGTAACACCAGTTTGTGATAAATAAAAAAACATTCTGTATTTCTTGTTTTATTATTTTATTTTACATTATTTAGATATTTACATTATTTAATAAGAGAATCCTGCAAATTTATTAGAGCACATGCAATAATAACGACATGATCAAGTACACGGAGAATGTTATTATTTATAACTGAATGTTGCTTTAGCATATGGAATTCTCTTAATCGCCTTATCACCCTCTCAATATGAATTCGCAGGCTAGCAATTATTTTAGTTTGTCGAACTTCTGTTTTTGATAGTTTTACACCAGCGTTTACACTGGGTGGCCTTAATAATTGCATGCCTTTTTGATGAAGTGCCTGTTCAAGGTGCTTAAAGCCTCTGTCAGCTAAGATACAAGTTCCCTGTTCTAACCCATCTAGAAAGTTACAGTTTTCTAGTATGGTAACATCACTTGTTCTACCCCCAAACCCTTCTGAAATATAATTAACCAAACCATTCGGAGTGCAGGATATTAAATACTTCACCGTATTCCCCTTTTTGTACTCTGACCATGTCAGTGCCTGATGAAGAGCCTTTGATGGTATTTGTACATCGATTTCTAAACAATCAATGATGCAGCTCACATTGTGATAGTTATGTCTAAATGCAATTGGGAGATTCTTTTTAATTAATTTTTTGTCTAAGTTTATGATAAAGGGTTTTAAAAAACAACTTATTATAGGTATATTTCGCAAAAACAATTAGATACATCGATTTCTAAACAATCAATGATGCAGCTCACATTGTGATAGTTATGTCTAAATGCAATTGGGAGATTCTTTTTAATTAATTTTTTGTCTAAGTTTATGATAAAGGGTTTTAAAAAACAACTTATTATAGGTATATTTCGCAAAAACAATTTACTAGCATAAGATAGTGATATTCCAAAATTATCCTCTAATTCAGAAAATGTGTTATTCAATCTAATTTTTTTCAAGCATAACAAAATGTGTTCTACTTTTATATTTGTATGTTTATGCAACAACTGGATTAAAAAATAACATGCTTTGGGAATTCTTTGGAACAGAAACAAACAGTTTGTGTGGACTCTTTATAGATGTATTTGTACATTGTGGCACTACACACCATTTATACCCCATTCTATCCAATAAATTTGAAGAAAACATGAAATTAACTTCAGCGACGCTGTTTTATTCAGGTTTACTTCTTGATTTACTAGATTTACTTATCCCGTCCTAGCCTGTGACGTCACGCATGCCATATGACCAGCGCCATTACACAAACAGCGTTTTTGGGGCGGTCTTGGACGTTTAAACTTCAACATTGATTTTTATTGATAATACAATAGATATGTCGGAAATATCAATGATATGTCCTTATTATATAATAAACAATAATTTAAAACAATTTCCCAAAATTAGTCAAATAGCCTATTGTCCTGAAATACCCCACCTATTATTTGTTCTTAGTGAGCAACATTGACTGTAAACACAATTCGGACCCCTAATATTATTAGGAAACTCAAAATACATTATAGATGCATTATGCTTGTTGAGACCACAAAAGAGGGCGAATATTTTAGGTAATAGGTAGTCAATCTTTCTTTTTCTTTCGCGTCGAACAATACAACCTTATGCTCATTCTTAATAGTCCAGTCCACAAATTACACACGGTTCACATGGTAAAGTATAGTGTAACTAGAGTTTAATATTGCCATCTATTGATAGGAACGAAAACTTATTTCATGCGGTTACTCTGTGGTTATTGAGATAATTTTAAATTTTTATTCGTTTATTCTTCTAAGATTTATATTTTTGTTAAAAATTTGCAGTTGCACAATGGCGAATTTTTAGAATTTTTAGGTAAAAAAGTGTACTATAGATCTAAAATAATTAAATAAAGAATAATGCCACATAAGTTAATCATAAAAATGTTTTTGTTTTATTTTTTAAAAGATAATAGTTTTGAAATCTAACATTTGTATCACATTACTTGTTTTAATATATTTCTTGCCGTATAATATGTTACTTGTTTCTTTAATATGGCGGTACAGCATTAATTTTAATGTTTTATTTAGAATTGTTACTTTTACAGCACGTTTATGTATGCTGCACGTTAAAAGACTAAAACCCACATGATTTAAAACATATCGAAAGTGCCAGAGACAAAATATTTTCTCCTCTGCATCCTTTCTTCTCTTTTTAAGAGCTTATTCTCTTTTTAAGAGCTTATTAATTACTTATTTATGAATATACAAATGTTGTATATTCATAAATAAGCAATTGGGCAACTGGCGCCATGACAGACATTCTTTTAAACGCATGAGAATCTATAAAAGTCTAATATTTTAGAAAACGTTCTTTTAACGAAGAAGTTATTCTTCGATATCTAATTGCAGTTTTTTTTCCATTGTAGAGTTGCTCTATAAATTTTTCTAGATTTTGGAGATTGGTGTTTCTCTCGTATTACATTACACACACTTTTAACTTTGTCCATTGTTTCTAAAAGTCAGAAAAAAGATTCATAGTATAATTTGTACAATAGAAAAATGTAAAATTTTACTGTAAACAGAAGTTTAACTTGTTGCTGCCTTTCTTTTATATTTTACAAAAAACAAAACTGTATTCTTTAGTGGATGTAATTTCGTTGCCCGGCAAATGTTGTAAACAAATTGTTGAAAAAACCTATGTTTATTTAATTTTGCTTATTTTATCTGTATTTCATGTAATACGTGGCTTGTCTTTTGTTTTGCATATAAAACTGGAATAAAACAGTAGATAGCTTTTAAAGACTTCATTGCTTTTCGAAGTATTCCCCACGAAGATTAATGCACTTTCGCATACGCACGAACTAACTGGAATAATAAATAATAATAAATAAAACTGGAATAAAACAGTAGATAGCTTTTAAAGGCTTCATTGTTTTTCGAAGTATTCTCCACGAAGATTAATGCACTTTCGCATGCACTCGAACCAACTCCGAAGCAGTTGTTCCACTCGTTTGTCGGTACAGTAAAAATTGCGTTTTTGATGGCATCGACTGCTCCTTCTGACGACTGGAACTTTGACCACGCAGTGGAAAAAAATAACTAGTTTCCAAAACACCCATCGCGTGGTGCCATGTGTTGATAGGAACGAAGACTATAAATAGACTTACGAGACTTTGTATTTAAGAGTAGTGGCCATGATCCATTCTTATCTTTCCTTTGATCGTACTAGTCAGTTTGTTTTTATTTTCTTTGTCAACATCTGTTTTCTTGCAGGCCCTTGAACAATTAATCTATTAAACATATTTGCACTGTATACAGTTGAAGTTGATGTCTCTACAATATATTTACGATGCCGTGAACTAATTAAAATCAGAGCTGTTCACATGATTTGTTAACATTAATGAGGTACACGTATGGGCAATTTCACTAATTTAAATATATAATATAAAAAGATGTGATAATTTATTTAAAAAAAATCTAATATAAATTCACTACATAAATAAAAAACACGTCACAGAAGATGTAGAAGTAACACATTGCATTGTATATACCAGTAACATTTGGAAATTAGTTTCTAAGTTTATTTAGCATCACTTTTCGTTTAGTTAAATTTTCATTTGTTTTGAATTACCTCCAATATTCACTTAATTTGTTATTTTAAATTTTGTGTTCATTTCAAAAAATAACTTTGTTGTTCGCGTACTTAATTGGTATTTCCTTCCACAGCTCGATTTTCAATGAATAATGTTTCAAGAACATTATTTTTATTTATTTTATTATTCTTGCAATTGAACGTACACAAGCAATTTATTTCTTTCAATGTTAGTATTTTGTACCTTAGCTCTGCATATATATATATATATACGAGGGAGCGTTTTTATATTCGCGGAATGAGCGGGTTGTAGAGGGGTGAGTAGGCGCATTGGGGGCGTGGCCTGTGCAGCGACTCATGATTAGTATAAATACGAAGTTTCATTGTTATTAGACAGTTAGTCTTTGAGCTATCGTCAACCAAGTAACATAATCAGGAGTGAAAAGTGAAATATGGAAAAAAACGAATATCGTGCCGTTATAAAGTTCCTTACCAGGCAAGGAAAATCAGTCGCGACCATAATGAATGAGATGTCATTGGTTTACGGCGACTCTTGTCCAGGAAAAACCATGGTGTACAAGTGGCATAGTTTATTTAAACAAGGAAGGGAATCCCTTGAAGACGACCCGAGGCCGGGCAGGAGCATTGAGGTGACCACGCCAGCACTTATCCAAAAAATTGAACAAATTGTACTCGAAGATGCTCGACTAAAGAAGAAACAACTCGCAGAAATGGTTGGAGTATCCGATACAACAATTTTTAAAATCCTACACGATCATCTCGGCATGTCTAAGGTCAGCGCAAGATGGGTGCCGAGAATGCTCACGTCGCCGCAAAAACAACAGCGCGTAGAGTGTTTGCGTGCATTTTTGGACCTCTGTAATGAAGACAAGGATGGTGTATTGAGTGGAATTGTTACTGGAGACGAAACTTGGGTTCATCATTATGAACCTGAGTCCAAACAAGACTCCATGCAGTGGCATAAAAAGGGCACAGCACCTCCCAAGAAATTTAAAGTGTCACAATCAGCTGGGAAACTCATGGCAACGGTATTTTGGGACTCGGAAGGAATATTGTTGATTGATTATAAAGATAAAGGTGTTTCTATAACCGGAGAATATTACGCTTCAATATTAGAGCGACTAAAAGAAGCCATTAAAGAGAAAAGACGGGGAAAATTGACAAAAGGTGTTCCGCTTTTGCACGACAACACGCCCGTCCACAAGAGCCGTGTTGCGTTAGCTGCCCTGCATAAGGTGGGCTTCGAAATTGTGAATCACCCACCCTACAGCCCAGACCTGGCCCCGAGTGATTATTACCTGTTTCCGAAAATGAAAAAAGAGCTGCGGGGTAAAAAATTTACTGCCGATGATAAAGTCAAGGAGGCAGTTTCGGCGTATTTTGCAGATAAAGAGAAATCATTTTTTTATGAGGGTATAAATAAATTAATTGAAAGATGTGAAAAATGTATCCGTCTTGCAAGTGAATATATTGAAAAAGAAAAATAATTTGGTTTTTTTATTTCCACCCCTTGTCCCCCATTCCGCGAATATAAAAACGCTCCCTCGTATATCATATTATCTAATGTATCTTTGTAGTACCGTGTTTAAAATTAAACTAAATTTTTACACAATGTTACCCTGATAATTTACTATCAAATACAAATTACAGCGTAAAATCACGTTCAAAGTAGGTATTTAATTTTAGTATTTCAGATAAAAAAATTATCTTTCAATATTATCAACAGTAGTGCGACTTATTCCATTCTTATTGTATTTGGATAAAGACTATTAAAAATCGTTCTAGTAACACAATAAATTTATTTGAGAAAAAAAAATATTCAGAATTTTAATGAAGAAAAATTCACCTTTTAACTGTCAATTCTACAAGCGTGCTGCCAATAAAACCATTTTTATAAACAATAAAGAAGAAAAAATTACTCCATATATCGAGGTGTCGATCGGTCACAAATTATACGTAATGATTGGAACTTTTATTTAAATCTGGTGAAATATATGCACATTTCAGTATACTGTTGAGTAAATAACTGTTTAAATAAATTAAATGACTAATGATCATCTGAATTGCGTATATTGGTAGCGTAAATTCTTGTTATTTACTCAGTGAAAAAGTATCAATAGTCCCTTTTATACGTTCATGGACAATAGAGGTGTTAAACGTCAGTAAATTTTAATAATATATAAAAAGTTGCGAAACACTTACTCTTTTGCGAACATTATCAATCTCAATGAACTCTGCTAGGTTTGTCATGCTGAAAACTGTTCTTATATAATACAAAGAAAATGATCGTTTCTCATCTAGTGATGTAACATTAATATAAAATAATCTTTGAAGTTATATAAGGAACTTGAAGAAGTACCATTATCACAGATCTGGTAATATCTGAATCTTTGTTTAAAACACCGTTCAGTTTTTCTATAACTAGACATTTTTTCAGGAAAGGTGTTTAACTACAAGTGAACATAGTCCAGTATTTGCAACGAGTTTTCCTTTGTAATTAGAAATAGTTTGTAAATCTGTAAATATTTGAGCATTTTCAATTTTTTTCTGAACTTTTTAATAGCTGCGGCTTCTTTCGGATTAAACCGTAAAATTAAATTATTTGTTAAGTCATTTATCTCTAAACAACAGTTTCCAATAGTTTCTGTTATCAGATGTAAAGCATGAAGTTTACACTTTTCATGTAAAAGTCACAAACACTTATTTATAATAGAACGATCCCTAGATAACATGGTGGTATCATTAGTCACTAATATTAACACGGTGTCTTTAAGAGCTGAAAATTGGTCAATATATTTAGTACTATTCTCAAAATTGCTTCGCTAATATATTTCTCTAACCTTTTAACAGCTACTAATAACACTAACGGTTTAAAAGGTTCTAGTGATTGTACAACATATTATTTCACAGTGTGTAGTCTCGTCCACGCATGACCAGGACTTTTTAATTTTTAAATCGAATATAATATTGTTTTCAATTTTATCGCGTACAATTTTGTAATATTGCTGGGGATGGTAGTTTCCATTTGGGATTGTATGTAATCCAGAATTTACCAAATTATTTATGAACAAGTAAAGAAAATTGTAAATTGCAGACAATAAACATTAAAATTAAATCAAAAATAAAATCATTATAAGAATTTGTGCCACATTTTGGTTTAATGCGTATTTACACGCGAACACGCTAAACCAAAGATTTACCATAGACTACATATTTATTTTTTGCACAATCATATTTTAGGACAGGAAACTCCTATATGAACTTCCTAACATTCTTCGTTTTCTACGAATTTACGCCACTTTTTGTATATATACTTTGTGCGCAAACACAGGAAAACAAAGATTTAACACAGACTATACACATTTATTTTTTGCGCCATCATATTTTTAGGTCAGGAGATTCCTTAAATAGCTTCCTCACATTTTTGGTTTTCTACTAACCGTAGAATTATCACAACCTTCTAATATTATTATGCTATATATTGGGTCTGGGAAAAAGTTCGTGGCGTTTTTTCAGTAAAATTCAACTGGTCCCCGCATGGCGCGTGGACGAATTCATTTAAACCGAATATGCTCCATTATTATCGACAATGTTTCGCCATTTTTTTGGTAGATCCATGATCCCATCGGTGAAAAACTTCTGTGGTTTCTGGTCGAAAAACTGAATCAAGTAGTTTTCACAGGCTTCTTTTGAAACCAACTTAATTCCATTGAGAGAGTTCTGCAGAGATCGAAACAGATGATAGTCAGAGGGTGCTATATCCGGACTGTAAGGTGGGTGCATCAAAACTTCCCAACCAAACTCTCTCAATTTTTGACGGGTCATCAAAGAAGTGTGTGGTCGGGCGTTGTCATGATGGAAGACAACACCTTTCCTATTAATCAATTCGGGCCGTTTTCTTTCAATCGCCTGGCGTAATCTCTCTAGTTGTGCACAGTAGAGTTGAGAATCAATGGTCTGACCAGTTGGAAGTAGCTCGTAGTGGACGATTCCCCTCCAGTCCCACCATACACACAGCATCCCTTTTTTTTAGCGTCAATGTTGGCTTAGCGAACGCTTGTGACGGCTCACCATCCTTTACGCTTCCGATTATCGTACGTAATCCATTTTTCATCTCCGGTTATTAAACGTTTCAGAAACGGCTCGATTTCATTCCGTTTCAGCAGCGCATCGCAGATGTTAATTCGGTCCATCATGTTTTTCACGCTCAACTCATGAGGAACCCATACGTCAAGCTTTTTTTTTGTAACCAGCTTTGTGTAAATGGTTCAAAACAGTTTTGTGGTCAATGCCTAGCTCCATGCCAATATCGACACTGCTGATATGCTTATCTTGTTGGACTTTTTCAAGAATTTCATCAGATTTTTCAGTGATTGGACGACCGGAGCGTGACTCATCTTTCACATTGAAATTTCCAGAACGAAAGCGAGCGAACCATTTCCGCGCAACAGATTTCGATAAAGTACCTTCACCGTACACAGCACAAATTTTATCACAAGCCTGCGCAGCGTTCTTCCCCTTATCATAATAATATTGCAGAATATAGCGAAATTTCTCATTATTCTTCTCCATTTTCAAGTGCGAATAACTTTCCAACCACTGCACCGATTACAATGTTTCTACGCTCAAACTAACGTTCGGAAGGTCATCTAAAAAACGAGCCGTCGGTGGTGTCGCTGTGACTTGTTGTTCTTTAGTTATCGGCAACCAATGCCATCTATCGGGAAAAACGCCACGAACTTTTTCCCAGACCCAATATATATATATATATATATATATATATATATATATATATATATATTATGTATGTATATAACAGCAATATAACAAATACCATAACTTCCGATCTGACGCAATTAAGTTCACTCTGTGAATTAGGCGCATTCTGATCCCCAGCGAATTTGATGCACCGTCAAGAATTGGCAGCTCTACTTATATAGCAATCAATATACCTCGTCCTCGTAACAAAATATGAGCATTGTAAAATATGTATTTACGTAAATAATATATCGAAATATTAAGCACCATATTAGGTAAATTCTTAAATAATAAATTTTCTAAGAAAAAAGATACAATGCTATAAGCTTTTATTAGTTTTCTGTTTCTTTAACATTGAGTTTATTTACATTTGTAGATAATATCCCTGTTAATTTTATCTTATACACTGGCACTATCTATGTTGTTTTATATATATATATCTTGTTTTAAATCTTTTTGATGTACATACATATGTGTTGGGATTATATAATAATATATTTTATTATATAATTTCTTAACTCTTTAGCACTGTATATTATATGCACATAGTATAAATAAAAGTTTAAAGACAAACTCATTCTATCTTTTACTTGCATAAACATATATCTATCTCCTAAACATAAATTAGTTTAACAAAAAACATTATTATTAGCCAGATGCAAAAGCTTATTAGCAGAAACGTTAGAGTAGAATCTTAAACGATGAAGAACACTAAAAAGTATGCTTTTAACAAACGAGCAATTACGTGTGACTAGTATTACGATCACTTATAAAATGCCTTGATATTGTGGCCATCAAAAATTGATGATAAGGCCTATATTCTTAAATCTGCTAAAGAAAGAACAAAGAAACACCAACTAAATTCCAAGCAAGCAACAGCCACTAACGATACACAAACTGTCATAAGAAGAACAAATCTAAACCATAATTTAGACAATATTACCAACGTTTTCCATGTGCATTGATGCAATTGCGTTATTACAAAATAAAAGGTCCTCACTAAAGCAAAATTTACATTTATTGTTTGAGTTAAAATCAAAATTAAGCACAAATATTTAACCTTGTTTTCAATATAAATTCCGATATAAATAAATAAATAAAGTCGATGCACTCCTGTTTTAATTTAGAAAAAAACAAAAGCCAAAATAAGGAATTTGCATTATAACGCATCTGTTGTTTCATCGGAAATAGAGAGAATTTTTCTTTGTACAAATGTTTGTTGCGGGATCTACAGAAAGCATACACAAAATTTAAAAATCAAATTGATAGTTCTCGCCAACAAAAAACTACTTTAATGTTTTTTTATCGTTTTTGATGTATTAGACTTTTACAAAAATATTTTCGACGATGGAAATATCATATATAATACATATTTATTTTACTTAATAAATTATATAATTATTTGTTATTATATTTATATAATTATATATATATATATATATATATATATATATATATATATATATATATATATATATATATATTCTGTATGTTCATTTTTAATACGTAAAATTAATTTTATTCAAACTACTCCTAGGATGTTCTCACTCTCTTCAGCTCTATGATAGATATACTATATGTAATAATACACTCGAGGTAGTTCTTTCTAACTAGTGGACTAAATTGCTACCTCTCATTATAAATCCATCTAATCTAGTAAATTTAAATCTAATGGATCTGTCTTTCTAGAAAATCTTATTGAAATACTAGTTTTATTTTAATATCTATTTTGTTAGTATTTTAACATATACTTTAGTCATATTCATATGACCAAAAATATGTAATGGAAGGGATTTAAAAAATTACTTTTTAGATAGAAATTTCATATATTGGGTCTGGGAAAAAGTTCGTGGCGTTTTTTCAGTAAAATTCAACTGGTCCCCGCATGGCGCGTGGACGAATTCATTTAAACCGAATATTCTCCATTATTATCGACAATGTTTCGCCATTTTTTTGGTAGATCCATGATCCCATCGGTGAAAAACTTCTGTGGTTTCTGGTCGACTGAATCAAGTAGTTTTCACAGGCTTCTTTTGAAACCAACTTAATTCCATTGAGAGAGTTCTGCAGAGATCGAAACAGATGATAGTCAGAGGGTGCTATATCCGGACTGTAAGGTGGGTGCATCAAAACTTCCCAACCAAACTCTCTCAATTTTTGACGGGTCATCAAAGAAGTGTGTGGTCGGGCGTTGTCATGATGGAAGACAACACCTTTCCTATTAATCAATTCGGGCCGTTTTCTTTCAATCGCCTGGCGTAATCTCTCTAGTTGTGCACAGTAGAGTTGAGAATCAATCGTCTGACCAGTTGGAAGTAGCTCGTAGTGGACGATTCCCCTCCAGTCCCACCATACACACAGCATCACTTTTTTTGGCGTCAATGTTGGCTTAGCGAAAGCTTGTGACGGCTCACCATCCTTTATCCACGATCTTTTACGCTTCCGATTGTCGTACGTAATCCATTTTTCATCTCCGGTTATTAAACGTTTCAGAAACGGCTCGATTTCATTCCGTTTCAGCAGCGCATCGCAGATGTTAATTCGGTCCATCCTCATGAGGAACCCATACGTCAAGCTTTTTTTTGTAACCAGCTTTGTATAAATGGTTCAAAACAGTTTTGTGGTCAATGCCTAGCTCCATGCCAATATCGACACTGCTGATATGCTTATCTTGTTGGACTTTTTCAAGAATTTCATCAGATTTTTCAGTGATTGGACGACCGGAGCGTGACTCATCTTTCACATTGAAATTTCCAGAACGAAAGCGAGCGAACCATTTCCGCGCAACAGATTTCGATAAAGTACCTTCACCGTACACAGCACAAATTTTATCACAAGCCTGCGCAGCGTTCTTCCCCTTATCATAATAATATTGCAGAATATAGCGAAATTTCTCATTATTCTTCTCCATTTTCAAGTGCGAATAACTTTCCAACCACTGCACCAATTACAATGTTTCTACGCTCAAACTAACGTTCGGAAGGTCATCTAAAAAACGAGCCGTCGGTGGTGTCGCTGTGACTTGTTGTTCTTTAGTTATCGGCAACCAATGCCATCTATCGGGAAAAACGCCACGAACTTTTTCCCAGACCCAATATTTTTTGCACAATAAATTTGTACTCTCGCAAATTTTAAATAAAATGCAATAAATATAACACAATTTATTATTTGCAGCAATTCTTAACTTCATTAATACGAGACTGGTGTGAGAAATGTTATTTATTGCAAATAAATTTATATTTAACTTTTATCCCTATCAATATACTTTCCTCTCCTATCTATACACCGCTGTATACGTGTTTTCCATTGTTTAAAAACAATGCTGTAGTTCATCCGTTGTCAGTTTCTTCAACTGTGCCGTTTTTGCCTTTAAATGTTCAACAGACTGAAAATGTATTCCCTTTAAGGCACTTTTTACATTTGGGGACAGGTAGAAGCCACATGGTGCGAGATCTGGCTAACACAGAGGATGATCAAGTACAACGACGCGCTTCTCCGCTAACTGCTTCACTAACTGCGAGCTGGTGCGTTGTCCTGGTATAGAATACACGAGTCATTCTTCCCCAAATTCAGTCTTTTCTTCCTTACTCCTTCTCTCGGCTTGATTAGGACTTCTTTGTAGTATTTCTGATGTGTTCCCCTTAATGCACCTTTCGCTTTTGGGAATAGGTAGAAGCCACATGGTGTGAGATCTGGCGAATACGGAGGGTGATTAAGCACAGCAATGCGCTTGTCCGCAAAAAACTGCTTCACAGAGAGGGTACCATTTTTGCGCAAACTTTTGTCATGTTTAATTCATCATACAAAATGTGTCTTACTGTTTCTTTGTTAAAATTTACCATATCAGCAATCATCCGAGTGCTCAGACATCAGTCTTTCCACACAATTCCATTAATTTTTTGGACGTTTTCTTCAGTTCTTGCAGTCACAGGTCGACCAGGACGTTTATCATCTTCGACCTCTTCCCGATCTTCACAAAACCGTTCGTGCTATTCAAAAATTCGCGCATGCGACATAACATTATCACCAAACACCTTCTTTAAGATTTGTAAACGGTTGTGCTGGCGATTTTTTTAATTGGACAAAGAATTTCAGGTTAATTCGCTGTTCGATTTTTATATCATCCATTATCACGACACTACTAAGTAAAGTGTCTTCTATGATTAAAGCCCGAAAGTAAGCTGAAACAGACAGACAGATGAAAATACGGGTTGTTGCTTGGAGAGTATTAAAGTCAATGACATTCCAATTGCAGTCTCGTATATATCTGAATGTGCTGACTTTAATGAAGTAAATTTCTAATTATTATTTTTTAACTTCGTGTTGAGACTTGATAATCAAATAAGATACTAATTTAGAACAATCAATAAAATCACATTAGGACGGATCCAATAAATAATTTTTAATATTATAGTTTGTTTTTTAACTTCTGCAATATTCCATTTGGAAACTGTTTGTATATGCTAAATACATATATGTATTTAACACAACCTTCTCGATGACGGTAAAATGTATTCTATGACATTTCACTTTCCATTGAGTTATTATCTATAGTATTTTTAACTGTAATGAAAAAGGTTAACTTCACGTGTAAAATATGTTTGTAATTATTATGAACATAACTTTTAATTAAGAAATGAATATCTTCAAAATATAAATATCGGAGAAAAGGTGACAAACAAATTTGCAGGTTGCTTTAAAAATTTTGCGGATGATACACAAAAAATTAATTATTTTAACGAATTTTTTTATTGTTTTTCAATCACCTCAGATGCGAAGTTTTCGTTAGCTTCCACAGTCGTGTCCGTGGTATTGGATTTCATTTGAACTTTTATGTATGAGAATAAAAAGAAGTCACAAAGTGTCAAGATGGGGGCACAGACGAATCACGAATTCCGTTCGTGAAGCGGCAAAAAACTGTGATGTTTGTCTTGCGTTCTGTGATGGTGCATTGTCTTGATACAGAATGATTCGTCCTCTTGGTCGTTTTTCGCGCACTTTTTGGAACACAGTTGAGAGACAAATGGTTGTATTCCACTCAGTATTGACTGTGCGACGATCCCTCAGGGGAATGACCAAGATGACCGGTGCGTCCGAAAAAAGAAGCCACTATTTTCTTGGTAGAGCTTGGTCCGAATCTCACTTTCGTGGGTTTTTCCTCGTCTTTGAAGACCCATTGAGCCGATTGTTGCTTGCTTTCCGGCTCGTAACAATAAATCCAAATTTCGTCACCTGTAACGTTGTCGTACACTGATTTTTTGCACCAATCCATACACGCTTGCTTTGATTCTTTGAGCTTCCGTCAAATTGTGTGGTATCCATTGAACGCAAAATCTTTGACGGCAAGATGATCATGTAGAATAGTTATGATTTGGGTTATATTTATGCCCAATGATGCTAGAATATCTGTATGTGCAGAGGTTGTCTGTCTTTATCACGTGATGCTTGTCTTTGACCGAAACATGTCCACGCCGGAACTCGTTATACCATCGCTCAACAATCGCTTGATTTTCTGCGAATACTCTTGTCGAGTGAGACAGTCTTTAAAAGCGTAGAAAATCATTGCTCGTTAATTCCGTTTTTCACAAAGCTCACATTATTTAAAAAGTTACTAGGAAGAGACAACAACATATGCTAGCGATCTGTAAATGCTCTTCGGACTAAAAATCTCAGAGAATACGGCAAAAAATTTCTGATAGCGCCATCTTACGAACAATAGCTGAGCCGCAAAACTTTTAAAGCAACCTACGTATACTAAGGAGTTTTAGTAAAATAAGCAATAAATAATAATAATTCTATATTGAAGTAACATATTGCATAAAAATTATATAGGCAAAATGTGAACTTTTACATATCAACAGTAAGCTAATTAATATAATTCATTTGAATCATATAATTATTTTGTGTTTTAAGGTGCCCATTAGTTTGCATCGATATTTAGCGATAATACTGTAAGTAAATAGGCTATAAAAATCAAATGAGTTTCAGAAACAAACTCAGCACGTTTATGTATTTTTTAAAAAATATCAAAATTTACCGTCGTATTCGCAGGTAATAATAACGAAAATTCATAAATAGAACTGAAAATAACGTTTGTAGTAGCAATTAATGTTAAATCCCCTTTAACAAAATTGGAAAGTTTTTTACTTTAATATTCGTACTTGTCAAGTAAAAAAAAATTAATTTTAGTTATCTAAGCAATCACATATGTTCCTATTATTATTCGTTATAGAGACCACAATTAAATACTTGAAAATCAACAGTATACATATACACATATGTACATACCATATATGTGTATGTATGTACGTAAACTGTTGACGTCAAAAAAACACTAGTTATTAACAATCCTTTTAGGTTTCGTGATGAATACAATCGTGCGGACATTGGCTTTCCATTTCGAGAATATTAGTGTAAAACTTTTTCAGTAATAAATAATTTATGTAGTTATTGTCAAACACATCTTTTCACATACGTATACAGTTTACCTACAAAATTGAGCATGCACTAACCAAAATGTTTTCAAACAGGTTTCGCAGACTTTAAATTAAATTTACATTCCGGTAAATAAAAAGTGTTACTTGAAATACCCTTAGAAGTAAAATATATAAGTACATTAAAACAATAGTATTACTGTAGCCAAATCAAAGCAATTTATGCCATCGCAAAATTGTATCTAAATGCAAGTATTTCTTAAATAATTCTTGGTGAATCCCCCATTGCGTCGGGTTATTTCTCAGAAACGAAAGCCGCTGGTGTCAAAACATTTAGAACAGCAAATAGAGGGATGTGAAAATTGGCACGCTAGTATATTACAGTTCAATATTCATTCCTTTACGAGCGGAGCCAATATTTAAGAATATGAGTAAAAATACCAAAAATGAAAGTAGTGGCTGCCATTCGTTATTTACATAAATTCGAAACGTTTGTGCGAATATGAATACAGTGATATCACCAAATACAGTAAATGATACTTCAGATCGAGGCAGATTACACAGAGCATAGATAGAACTATTATTAATTTATTTAAAAAAGAAACCTATATTGCTTTAAGGATTGCCTGAATTAACAAAAAACAATATTAGTTTCGATGATACTCGGGCAGCGGTTAATCTAAGTCGGAGTTGTAAGTTGTAGTAAAATCCTCACTATCGTCTGTTAAGAGATGCGACTTCATGGGCACAATAAACTATCAATCCAGATCAGTCATTAGACAGATCTTGACTGATATTCTCGTTAACCTCATTAACTTCAATAGTAAATATAAATTATTTTTTGAACGAGGTTTCTTATTATATTTGGGTATCGACAAAAAAAACTTAACTTTAAGTGAAGATGGTATGGATGTGTGCAGTAAGACACTATTAAACTGCACGTTTGGAAGAGCTCCAATACGCAAGATTCAATAATTTAGATATCAAAAGGATTAGTAAATTATAGAAGAAAGGTTTTTTATCATCAACATGCAAATGATTTGGCGATAATATGTACAAATGAATACTACAAAAAAAAAACAGTAACTTTAAATATTTCCATTTTTCTAAAATTATTACAATGAAAATGATTTATCCAAGTCAAATAATTCATTGTTCCAATAAAGAACGTTAAAACAATATTTTTTAATCAGTTTCATAAGAATCTATTTAATAAAAGCTAAAAACCACTGTAGTAGACGCATACATATTCAATATTCAAATTTTATTAAGAAAAGAAAAGAAAACATGCTGAATGTGCTCAAAAAATATGAGATGATCCTATAAGCGCTGTACTGGCTTCAAAATGTTCGAAAACTTTCCTTACGAACCATTTCTCTCTATCTTAACTAACTTAATTGATGGAATTGCCCTTGTTTGTTTTCAATTTCTTGCTAAGTATATTATCTAAAGTTTGGTGTATGCACTGAATAAATACTATTTCTTTCATTTCTTTACGTATGCCCCAAAGGAAAAAATCTAGAGGTGTGATATCACATTATCTGGGCAGCCATTGCACAGGTCTATTACATGAAATTAAATGTTCACCAAATTGGTCTCGCAATAAAGCCATGCTTTCACGGGTTGTGTGGCAAGTAGCACCGTCTTGTTGCAACCAAATGTCACAGAAATTACGGGCTTCAATTACAGGCAGCAAATAGTCAGAGTTACAATTTCTTATATTGATGAACTGTAACGATAATTCACAATTGCACTTTTCTAATATCGTACAATACTAGATATACCGGAAATGAAAGAGTTGCTTAAATTTTTACCGAAACATTATACAGTATATATATATATATATATGTGTGTGTGTGTGTGTGTGTGTGTGTATGTGTGTGTGTAATGGTTAACTGTAGGAATTATTAATTAATTTTTTAAATGTAAGCTTCTTGTTATGTATGTATGTATATACATAGATGATTTTGATATTTGTAGTTCTTTATAATACAAAGGGTACTAGGAAAGTTTTGCAATATGACGCAATAGTGAATCGTAGGAAGCTGCTTGTTACTGCATGTTGAGACATATTTATACGTGCATAGTAGCCGCCTCGTCATGGGTTCAGTTATTCATTAGCAGTGAGAGTGTAAATTGCTTACGATGGCATCGTCGTCACGAAGTGAGATAAGGGCAATTTTGCGTTATAATTTCGTGCGTGGTTTAAACATAAACAGTGCTTCGAAGAAATGACTCT
Organism: Dermolepida albohirtum; assembly: GCA_031893035.1. Classification (NCBI taxonomy): domain Eukaryota; kingdom Metazoa; phylum Arthropoda; class Insecta; order Coleoptera; family Scarabaeidae; genus Dermolepida; species Dermolepida albohirtum. The sequence continues at coordinate 6,893 of JAVIWB010001272.1, read as the reverse complement.
TGCACTAGGTGATGTTAGTCCACATCGCACAATGATATTCAGGTGATATAGAGAATTCCAAAGGGGAAATTTAACTGTGCAGGATGCTGAGAGGCCGGGAAGGCCGCGAACGTCAGCTAGTATAAGGAAAATGCTTGGCGAGGACAGGCGAGTGACGTACCAACAGATTGAAAGCAATTCAAGCTTAAATGCACCAGCAATTCGTTCGATTCTGCATGATAATTTGCACGTGAATAAACTTTGTTCTCTCTGGGTGCCGCATCGACTGACTGAAGAGCAGATGACATGACGTGTGACTTGGTGCCGGGAAATGCTAAAAAAGTTTAATAAGGTACAATCTCGGTATGTAAACAACATCGTGATAGGTGACGAGGCTTGGCTATACTATTACGATGTACAAACCAAAGCAGAGACACAGAAGACAGTCACAGCTAAGTGGTGGTGGTGGGAACAATGCCCGTCTAAAATCATTGGATCTATAAAGAACCTGCGGCCAAAGTCAAGAATGATCACCTGGTTCCTCCATCACGATAATGCTTCAGCTCACCGTGCCAAAGCCTGCACCGAATATTTGACCACGACAGGATTGAAACTTCTCGAGCACTCTCCCTATAGCCCGGATCTTCTGCAGGCTTGGGACAACGAGTGTGCTTTACGCCCTAGTGAAACTTGGTAGAACTGGTTTTAAGATTGGTTTCGGAGGATGAAGTTGTATTGAGTGTAGAGGAAATTACTTTGAAAATATTAAATAAACAAAGCTGTATTGCAAAGCTTTCCTAGTACCTTTGGTACATTATCCTGTTATTGGTATATGTATACCGTTGGACAATAAATACTTTATTATTACTATTATATACAGAAAAAAAATAATTTACAAGCAAATGAAATATAAATCCCATAGCACAATAAATGTCTAACAAACCATTCCCGCGATTCTGTAAAATTCATCCAAAATGTGATAAATAGAGTCACGTGATTTATCGAAATTTCAGTAATTTGAAACTGACATTCTTCTATTTTTACAGTCCACACGCGAATTCTGTAAATGCAACAATATTATATACTCTTAGTTTGCGTATCTATAAAATATTAAAATGCGAATAATTTGGTGCGTTTATAACGTTGCTGGTTCTTTACACACTTTTCTCCAAAGGCTACAGAAATGGAAATCTGGAAATTGCCTACCTATTACACCGTTTTAATTAAGACAGAAATTTATGAAAAAAACATGTCCTCGGAGGGGAATGGAATCCCTGCCTATTGCTTACCGGGCAGGTGCTTTACCACTAAGCTACCAAGGAGCGTGAGATTCGATTCCTTAAACGCCCCATAAATTTCACTACGGAAACAGGTCTTTAATTAAAAACCCGCATTAGGTCTTAGTATTATCAAATGCATACACAATTGCATATATACGTGTATATACAAAGTTACGTGCATTTTACGATGTAAATTAATGAAAACTCAAAATCTCCTAGTTATTACACCGTTTTTTTTTAATTAAGGTAGAAATTGATTACAGTCTTGGGATATACAAGTTTTATTTCCATGAATTACAATAAAGATTTTTTCGAAATTTTCACAAAATCACGTATTTTTTAGACATCTTCTTCAGTCATAATTTCAATGAATCGGCCTAAATGTTTGTCATCAAATTTGCGTATATAGACATTATCCCCATAATCGATTTTAAGCATTTGGAGCGCGTTTCTAAGCATTGCTTTTAACATAGAAGTTAATATTGACTTCTTGTCCTTTAATCTGTTGTTTAAGAAGGTTCACACTTTATAATTCAATTTCTCATCAACATTAATGTAATTAATTGCCTCCGTTAATTTAACATTAAGTAGAATCATTCAGGTTATTTTTAAGACAAAGGTGACTTTACTTTTACAATCGTTTCAAGTAATAATTTTAGTCAAAGGTATTTAAAACTTTCTTTAAAATTTTGTATATAGAAACATTGAAAATGATCTTGAAATTGAAAAAAATCATTTTGTACATGACTTGTCTACTTAAATAACTTCTTACGTCCAAGTATTACAATTATAGTTTTAAAGTATTCACATAACGTATATTGACAGATTCACATGATTGGTGAATTTTATTAGTGAATACTGTTATTATGCTTGCAAATGTAGACTAATCAATTACAGCTGCTTTATGTACATGTTTTACTGTTCACTTCGTCTATCGATATTATTCTTATTTTGTTATTTTGGGCAAGTAGTAACCATGCCTTTGTAGAATACAAAACAACAAAAAACTAATTTACGTGTTCAAGAATTTTAACACAAAATAGGTAATTTTGAAAAACCCATCAATAGTTTTTAATCCCACAAATACTTCTATAGATATCACTAGTTTGCAGAAGTGCCTGACGTGTTAGTTTGACGATATTCTTGTTTTATTTTTCTTTCAATAAAAATAATTTTTTGCTGTAAATTCGAACACTTTTAATTTACCAGTGTTTCTTTTTCTCATGGGATGAAATTTTATGGTGCATATAAAAATAAAAAATACGTTTTACTTCATTTAACGATTTGCATCTATTAATTTATAAATTGCAGGTCCTCCTGATCCGCCAAGTGGAAAACCATGTATTGATACCCAAACTGGAAATGCAATTGTTACATGGAGCAGTTCTCCATATGATGGTGGTCGTATGGTAACAGGTTATGCGGTAGAATATTCTTTAGTTGGTAGTGATGTTTGGACGACAGCCACAGATAATTGCCATTCATTAAGTTATGTAGTGCGAGGCTTACAACCAGGAGGACGTTACGTTTTTAGAGTGAAAGCTGTAAATGTTCATGGTATTAGTACTCCAAGCCTAGAATCCGATATACTTCTATTCGAGGAGAACAGTAAGGGTTTTTTTTTACTTAACTATTTACTATTGATAATATTTACTAACTACACGTAGACGAATTATCAACTTTTGAGCCACGGATTGTGACAATCGAATCTGGTGAAAATTTTAAATCGCGGTATGATGTATTAGAAGAATTGGGGAAAGGAAGATTCGGTGTTGTTCATAAAGTAGTAGATAAGGTTTCGATGCAAAAATTAGCTGCTAAATTTATAAGATGTCGAACCATAAAGGACAAAGAAAAAGTACAAGAAGAAATTGCTGTTATGAATATTTTACGACATCAGAAATTACTACAGTTAGCTGCCGCATTCGAAAATCCTAGAGAAATAATAATGATTATGGAATAGTAAGTCTAAATCAAAATAATAAGATGGAGATTGTATACTTCTTTTTTAGCATTTCCGGCGGTGAATTGTTTGAACGTGTTGTTGCGGACGATTTTACGTTGACCGAAAAAGACTGTATTTTGTTTATGAGACAAATATGTGAAGGAGTTACCTACATGCACACTCAAAACATTGTTCATTTAGACCTTAAACCTGAAAATATTATGTGCCACACTAGAACATCACATGAAGTGAAAATTATTGATTTTGGTCTTGCGCAAAAACTGGAGCCGGGAACGCCTGTACGAGTTCTTTTTGGAACTCCTGAATTTATTCCGCCCGAAATAATAAATTACGAACCGATCGGTACAGAATCAGATATGTGGTCCTTAGGTGTTATTTGCTATGTATTGTAAGTTAAATTGCAACATTGATGTAACATTAATTTAACTAATTTTATTTTGTTAAGACTGTCTGGACTGTCACCATTTATGGGAGATAATGATGCTGAAACGTTTGCCAACATTACGAGAGCCGAATATGATTTTGAAGATGAAGCATTCAATACGGTTTCTCAAGATGCACGTGATTTTATTGGAGCTCTTTTAATCAAAAGGAAAGAGTGAGTAGTTTTTGTGTGTATATATGTATACGTATTATATATGAATAGTTGGGCTTTCAAGTATCGTACTATTTGTTTTGCCGGTCCTTAGGAATGTTCGGGTGACGTTTCAATGAGATCCAACTATACTTTGCCACTAGTTTACTTTTCATGAAAATCAGACAAATGTTGCAGTTAGTTCTTTCTAAAATTTCCAAAGAATTCATGCGTAAATTCTATTGAATTTTACATATGGCAGATATACTGTTTTTTCGAATTGTTTAACACCCTAACTGCGAGTAACAATGGACCTAAGCATCCTCCTTGTCGGATTCCTGTTTCTGTCACAAAAGGATGCGATGTCGTATTGTTAGCTATCACCGAGTTGGTATTGTTCTTGTAGATATATCTCAATATTCTCACCATTTTATTACTGCAACCTCTTCTTCTTAGTATTTTCCATAATTTTTCTCTCGGTATTCGGTCAAAGGCTTTCTCTAAGTCTAAGAAAGCCATAAAAACTATTTTCTCTTCTTGTCTTGCTTTTTCTATGATTTGTTTTATGCTAAATACATAATCTTTTATACTCCTTCCGCTCCTAAATCCACTTTGACTTTCGTTTAGTTGGTTTTCGATTGCTGCTTTTATTCTTTTAACATTTGTTCTAGTATTTTCATAGTTGTACTTAATAATGATATGCCTCTATAATTATTACAACTTGTTCTGTCGCCCTTTTTGTAAATCGGAACTATCGGAGATGCTAGCCAGTCCTTGGATACCTCCTCGCCTATCCAAACTTTATTATAAATGTGTAACAGCACTTTTCTTCCTTTCTGTCCCATCTTTTTGATCATCTCAGTTGTTTTTCCATCTTGCCCGTGTGCTTTCCCGTTTTTAAGTCTACGTATTACTTCATGTAGTTCCTCTATGTTTATCTCTTCTTCTTCTTTCTCATTTTCTAGTAATTCTTCTTCTATGTCTATCTCATCTTTATCTTCTCCTTTCATTATTCATCTCCCTAGTATTTTGTTGGATCTGTTAGTATGTCTCCTTTTTTGTTTTTGATATGGCAGGTGCTTTGTGATTTTTCTTTTCTTAGTGATTTTAATGCTCCGTAAAATAGGTTCTGATTTTCTTTACAGTTCTTTTCAATCTTATCTCCGAAATCCCTTCGTGTTTCTTTCTTAGCTGTCGTTATTAGGTCTTTTACTTTTTTTCTTGCACTTTTATACATCTCATTTTCTTTCCCTGCTATCCCTCTCACATTCCATGTCCCTATCTTCAATCTGCATTTCTGTTTTCTATTTGATTTTCTTTTTCCCATGTCGTTTTTGTCTTTTGTCTCTGCCGTGGTCACCGTCGTTGTTAATATCTTCTTCTGTTCCATCAGTTTTTTGCATCCTTCCTCATGTGCGATCTTTTGTATTGTGCTAGTGTCTCTTTTTATTTGTCCCATTTGTATTCCTTTCCTTCAATTATAATTTTCTGGTAACCCATTTTTACTGTTTTCCCTTCTTTCCTCTCTTTTATCGCTATTAGTTTCAGTTTCTGCAGAATTCACGAGGCGCAAATCCTTCTCTCTTCCTTGCTCTTTCCCTCAGCTTGATTAGGATTTCTATGTGGTATTTCCGATTAACAGTTTGCCTTCAGTTTTTGCGTCACAGGTTGACCAGGACGTGCATCATCTTCGACCTCTTCCCGATCGTCAGAAAACCGTTTATGCCATTCAAAAACTCACGCACCAAACACCTCCTTTAACATTTGTAATCGTTCTGTTGGCGATTTTCTTAATTTTAGAAGAAATTTCAGGTTAATTCGCTGCTCGATTTTTATGTCAACCATTATCAAGGCACTACTAAGTAATAGTGTCCTCAACAATTAAAGCTCGAAATAAAACTAAAGCAGAGAGAGAGAGAGAAAGACGAAACTACGAGTTGTTGCTTGGAAAGTGTCAAGGTAAACGACATTCCAATTACAGCCTCGCCTGATACGGATGCACGATGGAAGGAGCGCAGTCTCGTTATTTAATTGCCATTCCTCGTACATTTTTAAGAATTAAAAAAAATAAAAAGAAGCAAATTTACAAGGAATATTTCAAGCAAAAGTATCAATTTCTCTTTAAAAAATGTGTATTCTTTTGACAGGTAAAATTTTTATTAAAAGACTTTAATCTGTTAAATAGAAGAGAAAATAGTATAAATAATTATTAGGAAAATCGCTAAAGGTTTAAATACGTTAATTAGTATAACTACACTTTTTTCTCAAACTTTTCTTTGAAATATGAAGCATATTTCACTGAAATAATAAAATAGCGAGTTGAATTTCAAATAAAATAATCAATTTTCCTTATATTTACATACAATAATATAATACTATTTATGTTAAAAAAAGCATTGTCATCATATTTACTTAAATTTTATTTTCGTTAATTGTAGAGATAAAGCTATCTGCTTTTTACGGAATGCTTGAAACATACATGGTTGGACCCCGAAAATCACATTGAGACTGTAGTAATATCTACTGACAAATTGAAAAAATTCATTATTCAACGAAGCTGGGACAGGTATGTATCATAAGTTGTTTTAAATGCATGTCTTGTTCTTTAGCTGTGTTAAAATTTTGCATGTGTGTTTGTTTTTCCGTTTATACGATTAGAAAACTGGAAACGCTATTCGCGCACTTGGGAGAATGGCCACGTTGTCTGCAAGCAGGCGAAACTCATCATCTAGTCTATCTTCAAACAATGCAAGACTTTCTACTTCAGGGAACGCTGGTTCAAGAATGTCTAGTCTAAATGAAGAAGAAACACTATCTAATAATAATAACAATACTAACACACTCGTAGAACTTGCTTTAATGAATAACACAAAATGACACGAAAAACCCTCAAACAACAGAAAACGAAACATTGAAAGAAGATTTAAAAGAAAACACGGAAAACCAAAATACAGAAGCAATGAAAAATGAGTGCCATGAAGAAGCTTGTTCGCAATAGAGTATGCAGCGAACGTAGTGATAGTGGTATTAGCGACTGTTCTATACATAATCCATCTTCTTGTTCTTGTACGTCAACTCCATTCTAAAAAAAAAA
>JAVIWB010001271.1:0-20955 GCA_031893035.1 Dermolepida albohirtum | reverse complement strand
ACGTCATTGTAGTTTTTTTTTTGACATTAAAAAACATGATAAAAGTGCGAAAAAGGCTTCAATTTGTAACATGTTCTTCCCAGCACACACATACACACACACACACACACACAAAAACACACACACAAAATTATATATATATACATATATATATACACACACAGCCATGTACATGAAAATAGCAGTTATCAATTAATACTTATAAGTAACATTTACAACGGACAATTCTGAGCTGCGATATTGAAATTATTAATACCTGAATATATATATATATATATATATATGGTTTTCGGGAAAGTACCATATGGGGGGGAATTCCCTTTTTCCTTTTATTTGCCTGAGCATTAAAATAGCAGTACCATAGCTGACGGATTAAAACAGACGTACAAAGTTCTATCTGTTGCAAAGTAAATAACAATTTTTTAATCATTCATTTTTGTTGTGACATGGACAAGCAAAATTTTCGTCAAAAAAAAGAGCAATTTACCCGATTACTTAATAAGGTAAAATCTAAAATTTAAAAAAAAAATGCGCTCTTATTTTTGGGAAAATGATTGCAAAGGTAAGAACTGGAGAAAAGTGAAAAAAATCGTAGTGTAAAAAACTAACCCTAGAGAAGAAAAAAAATAACTTGTGCAAATAAAACACCGTTATAAGTTAAACTACAATTAAAAAAATTTACATCTTTACATAAGCACCTCTATTATTATACGAAAAATAATTCAAAGAAAGTTGAGTGCAAGAAGGCCTAGGAAGCTATTATTATATAAAAGGCAATAGAAAGTAGACTGTGGGGATGAACATGTACAATAGGACAAAAATAGTGGCGTAATGTACTGTGGTCCGATGAATCAAATTATTTTTATTAAATTTAGTGCATATCAAAAAATACAAGACCACCATTGAGAGCATTTCAAATTAGTACACCAAAAAAACAGAAAATTTGAAAGGTTTAGCATAGCTGAAAAAACATAAAACGAGTCTTTTAAATGGAAAAATGTTTTTCAATAATGCAGAGGCACAAAGCCCCAGGATGTTTATATGATTACGGGGCCGAAAATTTTTATAAAACAAAATGGTTTAATAAAACTTTCCTTTTGGGTTGGTTTTTTAAAAACCCTTTTTTAACCCCCCTTTAAAATTTTGGGTGAAATTAAAAAATGACTGCTGGGGAAACCCAAAAACTATTTTGTGGAAAATGCCAAGCCAAATGGAAAAATTTAGCAAAAAAGTGTAGGGAATGGGGGTGTTGCCCTAAAGGGGTTAAAAAGATGATAAACAATAAAGGTAAAAAAAATATTAAATGTTTAAATTAAATTAATAAAAAAATTTTGGTTAGAATTGGGGTGACTGCTATTTTTAAAAAATTATTTTGTTTGTCCAGAAATAAACATTTTATTTTTTTTGGGATTAAGAAATCTATTTATTTATTGATATTTGTAATGTTAGAAAAAATTCAATAAATTAATTTTTTTATTTAACAAATTTTTAATTTTATGAATTATAAAATGTATTTTGTGCTAATGATGTATAAATATTTTATTTTATTTATTAAAAAAAGTTCATATTATCTTAAAAATTTATAAAATTCACTATTTAGCATTTTTTTTTTTTAATGAAAATGATGTAAATGTTTGTTAAATATGAAAAAAAACAATTCATTAAATATGGGTGCAGTAACCTTAATTTTTCTATTTTAAATTTTATAAAAATAAAAGTTTCTTTTTAAACCATTAAAATTAAAAAAAGATTAAATTTCCCTACCAGGTTAGCCTAATTCACTATTGAGAAAAAATTTTTTTTTGAGTTATCTCCTAATAAATGTTTATTGCTCCTATATAATACGAGGATAGTTTGACAAGTAGTAAATGACACATAGGTGGCACTCAATTGGTAAAACAAATGCACTTTTTTATTCCTTTTAAAGTTTACAGTCCTATTTAGATAAATGATTGATTAGTTTATTTTTGACAGCTGATTGAAAAAAAGGAACCCCCCGTTTTTTTAAAATGAAAAAAGCAGATATCGTGCGGTGATTAAATACTTCGTAATTAAGGGTTGAAAGTTACCGAAATAAAAGTATTACAAAATTAATGAATCACCCACACCCCACAATAAGAGATGGGAAAAGAATTTAAAATGGTAAAAATTGTGTTGATGAAACGCGCTTTTGGAAGCAAAATCGTGACTTTAAAAATATTATAAAAATCCATAATATTATTACGCAAGATCGACGACTGAAAGTGAGAAGAAGCAGACAGGAAACATTTCAACAAACCGTATACCACATTTTAACAAAGAATTGGGGCCCTTTTCCCAAACTTTCGGCAAGAGGGTGCAGCGATTTTTCACATAAAAGTTCACTCATTTGCCATTTCCAATGAGTGTTTGGACCTTTATAAGCGGAATCCGGTTGATTTTTGTAGGCGATTTGTTACTTGCGATGAAACTTGGATACACTACAGTACACCCGAAACTAATCAACAGTCGAAGCAATGGTTAGAACGTGGTTCTGCATCTCCAAAGAAAGCGAAAACCACTTTATCGGCAAACAAGGTGATGGCATCAATTTTTTGGGATTCAAAGGGCATTTTGCTCATTGATTACCTTTAGAAAAGGTGCCACAATAAACGGACAATATTATGCAGAACTTCTACAAAAATTGAATGTTGAGATTCGTGCTAAACGGCCAGGAATGGCAAGAAAAAGATTCTGTTTCACCAAGACAATGCTCCCTCGCACACCAGCACAGTTGCGATGTCCAAAATCCACGAGTTGCATTTCCAATTAGTACCGCATGCGCCTTATTCGCCGAATCAAGCCCCTTCCGACTTCCACCTTTTTCAAAATTGAAAACGGCACTAGGTGGAAAGAAATTTTCGTCTAACGACGAGCTTATCATCTTCGTAAATGAGTATTTTGCAAGCCTTCCGGAATCGCATTTTAGAGATGGCATAAGGACATTGTAGCACCATTGGAATAAATGTATTGCACTTTTAGGAGAATATATTGAAAAATAAATTTACTTTGTGTCTAAAAAATTCGTTTTACTTTTCCATTCTCACTACTTGTCAAACTACCCTCGTACGTACGCATGTTGCAGATCTCATTACTATGTTCTTAATGTAAATGGAGTATAAAAAACTTGTATGACGATAGAGACTAGTGAAAATTCGTTTATTTGGCTCCCTCGGCGCCAATGTAAACTGTTTCAAATTTGTACAGCTTATTTACAGAGAATTTCTTTTTATTATCAATAAGTATATTGCGAAAATATGTTTCTGTCTGTTTTTTCTTAGCTGTATGCAAATAAATTAAGTGAATATAAGAAAATCTTTACAAGGGGTTCGTTAAGCAATTTTAATTGTATACAACAACAGCACAAGAGGTTAACGTATCTAATTGACTATTACGACCTATAAACTTGATGAAGAAATGGTATACCATCGGTTATCATTTTTATGTAATAAATATTTTTATTTAATAAATTATTTCTATTTTTCAAAATAACTCTATTTCCAGAACATATTTGTGAGTTAGTTATTTATGTATCTGTGAATTGCGAAAAATGATAATCCTATTTTTTATTTCAGTTAACTGTATTTCGATAAAAATATAGAAATTGAATGAAACATGAGAATTATAACAGATGCTGAAAATACGTTTTTGGTGTTATGTCGTGCATTCTAACTAATGTTTTTGTTGAAAAAGTTAGGTTTATAAATTTGCTAATCACAAAAAAGAAAAACAGAAAATTAATCAAAATATAAAAATGTATAATTTCCTTCTGGTTGGTATAAAAATTATTGCCAAGGCATTTATGCTACTGGTTTACAAGGACATAAATGCGATTTCTTAAAATATCCAAAACTTTAAAGTTGACGGAGGCTTTGGCGGTGCCTTTAATTTGTTAATTAAGAAATCCACTCCAGATTCTGTATTTTAAATTTATCATGTGTTTGGTGAGTATATTAATACATATTTACTGTTATGCTCACATCATTGAGTAAAGAGTACAAAATGCGCATTCCATTATCTGACATCCGAATGAAACGCATCCAGGAGTTTCATGTTTGTTGTTAATTAATTTATTATTAATGGCCATTGTTCTTAATGGGATATTTTTTTTAGCAGAACTGAACAAATTGTGACGTATTTGTCGAAATAACGGGAACAACTGCCTCAATATTTATCATAATATTAATTACAAATATCTCTAATTAACATTGATTACTAATATTGATCTTCAACTATAAATGTCAGAATCAATAATTAATAATATTGAAGAAATATTCGGGTTCGCAGTGGCGTACAACCTCACCGAGAAGGATTGACCGGTATGACTATAAATAAAATAAATGTATGTAATTAGGTACCTTTTTATTTTTTACGTGCTGATGTATCCTGATGTGAAAATGCGGTGTACTAATATATCAGCAGTATATATTCCATTTTTATTCAGTCAAATGTCTTTGACGGAGTTAAAATATTTGTATTTTTGGAAAATGAGCGTTCTATATTGTAATGATTAGAGTATTTTTTTGAAAAGAATACTTTTATTTTTTTAATTAATACGAGGGTAGCCGTTTATACATATTTTCGGGAACTGACAACACCGTTAGTGTGTGCCTCCGATCTGATGATTTCATCGTGAAGTTTGTCATTTTTGACAATATATTTACCTTGACAGTTTTATTATCCGATTGCTATTTCTATTGTTGATGGTAACTAGAAAATTTTATGTCAGCGAAAAAATGGAATTAACTCGCGAACATTTTCGTGCAATTATTTTTCATAACTTTCGGCGTGGATTAGCTCAACAAGAATGCATCGACAAGCTGAATTCTTTATATGGTGATGAAGCACCATCGAAAACTACAGTATATCGTTGGTATAGTGTATTCAAACTTGGGCGGCGTTCTTTGGACGATGAATTTTGTGAAGGTCGTCCCACAAATGTTGTTGTGTCGGAAAACATTATTACAGTGTCGGAATTGATAATGCAAGACCATCATGTGACATACCATGAAATCGAGGTATCTCTAGGCATTAGTTACACCAGCGCGCATAAGATCCTGCATGAACATTTAGCCGTTAAGAAGCTATGGTCAACAACCGCTCAAAAAAGGACTCACATCGATTGGTGCCAAGAAATACACAAAAAATACAATTTCGGTGCTTCAAACATTTATAAAGCCGTTACAGGTGATGAATCTTGGAGCAATACGTATGAGCCCGATAGTAAATAGCAGTTAATTGTGTGGGTATTCCAAGATGAGCCAAAATCAACAAAAGTTGTTCACGCTCGAAGCATATCAAAACAAATAGTTGTTTGTTTTTTCGGAAAAGCCGGTCACATTGCAACCGTGCCTTTGGAGAGTTGTAGGACGGTCAATTCCGAATGGTATCAAACAACTATTTGTTTGCTAAAACAAACCGAAAACGACAGATTCTCCACCATGACAATGCGTGCTCTCACAGGTCGGTTCAAACAATTGAATATTTGACCGAGCAAAACATTGAATTGATGAACTATCCGCCGTACAGCCCTGATTCAGCACCCTGTGTTTTTTTGTTCCCACACGTAAAGAACAAACTTTGCGGTCAACGGTTTTCTACACCGGAAGAGGCAGTTGAGGCTCATATTTTGGAGGTACGGACAGGATGTTTTGTTTGTCTGGAGCATATAACATTATATCTAACACAAAATTCTCGACGATTTTTAAAAATAATTTGTTTTAACTACCCTATACAATTTATACTCATTAAACAGATAATTCAATAAACGTCTGATGTCTAATTTTGAATTGCAACCTAATTTATCAGGTTTTAAAATGATATTTGTGTAGTTTTCCAGAAAATTCCGTTGAAATTAATACAAGTGAAATTATTTTAAATAACTACAACATTTATGAAATATTATCTTTTCTTAAATCTTTTTTATCAGCAAGTAAATTAGTTAAGGTATTGAGTGAAAGAGCTGGTGAAGATATTTTGTATTTATTATCCATTTACCGGTTTATCAAAACAAACGCATTTGCTTTGATTTTGTTTCTACAAACGTTGCGTTTTTGTTTATTTTAATTGTTTCTCCACAAAGAAGTAATTAATTATTCCTTTTGTTTTTCTATCGGAAACTTTATTGTTCTAAATTTAGTGTTTAATTCACGTCGATCAAATTCTGAGTGGTGTTGAAAATTGCAAGAAACAGATCCACATGTATTACCGTATATTTAGGTTAATGCTTTATTTCAGTCTCAAAGTAACTAAAGAAAGTGTTCGCGGGAGTGTTGTACGTATTCCATTTTTCCAGCAGTTCAAAGAGTTTTCCTCTATTCTGAAAACAATTCCAGAAAATGCAAAGCGAAGTCGTTTCTTTACGATCTGGAACTTTTTGCACCTATTTTAGAGTACAATTATTTGTTTATATGTGGCAAAACTGAATAGAAATTTAAAATTCTACCCACCTAAAGTTATAATGTTCAAAGGAGGAAATTTTTTAACAACATGAATTTAATTACATGTTATGATGTAATAGCAAAGTTAACCCATATTCCTTTAAATGGAAGATGCATTATTTTTCCAGTCGTATTCAAAGACGATGCGATTTTTAATATACTACATTTGTTTAGAACTTTAAGTAGTTTTTTATAATTTAAATTTAGTTTGTGAATTTTACATATGTATATTTTCTTATGTTTACTTAGTTCATTTATTCTATACATATGTACATATCTAAAATATCAACATACAGTGAGTATCAGCCAAATGGAATAAATTCGATAATAATTAAATGGAAGGGTGTTCGAAAAAACGCTCGGACACGTCGATTGGGATTTTTAGTTGAGTATTTTTTTAAATAAAAAGTTTATATACAGGGTGTGTCATGTAAAAGTGGTCAATACCAACTTTCTTATTTTAAATGCAACACCCTGTCAAATATTAAATTTTTTGATTTTTAGAAAATTCCAGACATATTTCATGTACAATGTCCTATACCTATCTTCGACTGTTTCGGAAATATTAAATGTTTTCAGATTAATAATTTTGTTTACAATTAAAATAAGATTTTCACATAATAGTTTGTTTACCGAACTATTAAGTGAAAATCTTTAATTGTACTTCGTTTTAAAATACCTTGCCTTAGCAAAGTGTTGTCAGTGTCATAGTGTTGTCATGACACTGACAACACTATGACACTGTTTGAATTTCGTTAACTACATTTCAACAAAATGGTTCATTTAGCAGAAATGCACAAAATAACAATTCTGCAGATGATTGGTTATGGAGATAACACACGGACACAAATGGAAGTTGCTCACTTATTTCATGAGAAATTTCCAAATTTGCCGCCCATATTCCAAGGAACAATTAGTAAAATAGAAAAGCAGTTTCGCGAGTTTGGACATGTAAGGCAAATAAAAAAAGCAGCTGCGAATGCAGTAAGTAATGATACCAAACTGGATATTGTGCTTGAGCTTGAAGAAAACCCGCATACTTCTGGTAGACAAGCAGCGTCAATGTTCGATGTTTGCCATTCATCGATTACCCGCACATTAAAAGAAAATAAAATGCATCCCTATAAAATTATACCAACTCAGGAGCTCATGGAAGACGACATTGATAGGAGAACGTATTTTTGTGAACAAATGATGACAATGTTAGATAACAATGTGATCCAATTAGAACATATTTTATTTTCTGATGAGTGTACCTTTACGCTTCACGGTCATGTTAATCGTCAAAATTGCCGCTATTGGTCCAGAGAAAATCCTCACTGGATGAGGGAAGAACATACACAATACCCTGAGAATGTTAATGTTTGGGCAGGAATTGTTGGAGATCATATCGTAGGTCCTTTTTTCATTGATGGAAATTTGAATGGCGACAATTATTTAGCATTGCTTCAAAATAATCTCGTGCCAGCTTTGACAAACTTATATCCTGATCTAGCAAACCCACAAGTTCCAGCAAATACGATGTGGTTCCAGAAAGATGGAGCACCACCTCATTACCAAATCAATGTCCGGCAGTACCTCAACCAAATATTCCCGAATCGATGGATAGGTAGGCGAGGATCGATGGAATGGCCAGCACGATCCCCTGATCTAACGCCATTAGACTTCTTCTTATGGGGATATGTCAAGAGTATAGTATACAAAACTAAACCCCTCGACTTAACTGACTTAAGAAGACGAATAATAGTTGCGATTAGATCGGTCACACCTGAGATGTTGAGCAACGTTAGAAAGAATTTTTATTTAAGATTAGGATGTTGTCAAGACGTTTGCGGTGAACACTTTGAACATCTCCTACAGTGACATTAATGTTTTTCTTGTTATTTTTTACATTATGAAAAAATGTTTCAAATTAATCTGAAAACATTTAATATTTTCGAAACAGTCGGAGATAGGTATAGGAAGTTGTACATGAAATATGTCTGGAATTTTCTAAAAAATCTAAAAATTTAATATTTGACAGAGTGTTGTATTTAAAATAAGAAAGTTGGTATTGACCGCTTTTACATGACACACCCTGTATATAAACTTTTTATTTAAAAAAATACTCAACTAAAAATCCCAATCGACGTGTCCGAGCGTTTTTTCGAACACCCTTCCATTTAATTATTATCGAATTTATTCCATTTGGCTGATACACACTGTATAATGAACTGAACAGGTCCATAGCGTCTCTGCATAATGCAGTGATTTACAATGTTACCGTGTGTGTGTCGATACATATTTCACTGATGCGAATATGTATATTCATCGATCCTCTACATTCAAGTTTAGGGCCTGTGTGACCGTTCGTCTACTTCAGATCGCGAACATCATCTTCTCCCACTCTCCTGTATTAACACAATACGCGGTGGCTGATAGAAGTCTGCAACGAGACCATTAATACATGTAAATAGGACTGACATTTTTAAAAGAACGATTTGAAGAATCGTGAGTCGAGCAACATTTTGCAAGGCTACGACCGGTCTACATGTGCTGCTTTCACCCTAACTGATCCTTCATGCTCTAAGACGTTTTGAACTGATTACGTGACGAGGGTACATTAATCCAGGGTTAAGCGGAATTACGTACATTTATATAGTCCTTCTGAATAAACCATATTATATTATAATCGGACCTGTATATAAAGTGTATGTTACAATGGGTTCTCGTTTACATATACTTATATATATATGTATATACATATATATATATATATATATATATATATATGTACTAGGGTAGTTTGATAAGTAGTGAGAATGGAAAAGAAAAACGAATTTTTTAAATACAAAATAATTTTTATTTTTCAATATATTCTCCTAAAAGAGCAATACATTTATTCCAACGGTACTCCAATGCCCTTATGCCATCTCTAAAATGCAATTCCGGAAGGCTTGCGAAATACTCATTTACGAAGATGATAAGCTCGTCCTTAGACGAAAATTTCTTTCCACCTAGTGCCGTTTTCAATTTTGGAAAAAGGTGGAAGTCGGAAGGGGCTAGATCCGGCGAATAAGGTGCATGCGGACTAACTGGAAATGCAACTCGTGATTTTGGACATCGCACTGTGCTGGTATGCGAGGGAGCGTTGTCTTGGTGAAACAGAATCTTTTTCTTTGTCATTCCTGGCCGTTTAGCACGAATCTCAACATTAAATTTTTGTAGAAGTTCTGCATAATATTGTCCATTTATTGTGGCACCTTTCTGAAGGTTATCAATGAGCAAAATGCCCTTTGAATCCCAAAAAATGGATGCCATCACCTTGTTTTCCGATAAAGTGGTTTTTGCTTTCTTTGGGGGTGCAGAACCACGTTCTAACCATTGTTTCGACTGTTGTTTAGTTTCGTGTGTACTGTAGTGTATCCAAGTTTCATCGCAAGTAACAAGTCGCCTACAAAAATCAACCGGATTCCGCTTATAAAGGTCCAAACACTCATTGGAAATGCGCAAACGAGTGAACTTTTGATCGGTCGTAAGTAATCGCGGCACACATCTTGCCGCAAGCTTGGAAAGGCCCAATTCCTTGGTTAAAATGTGGTGTACGCGTTCTGTTGAAATGTTTACCATGTCTGCTATCTCTCTCACTTTTAGTCGTCGATCTTGCGTAATAATATTATGGATTTTTGTAATAATTTCCTTAGAAGTCACGATTTTGGGTGCTCCAGAGCGCACTTCATCAACACAGCTTGTTCTACCACGTTTAAATTAATTTACCCATCTACTTATTGTGGCGGATGATGGAACGGATTCACCTAATGTTTCCCGTAACTCATCTTTTATTTCGGTAGCTTTCATACCTTTAATTACGAAGTATTTAATCACCGCACGATACTCTGCTTCTTCCATTTTAACAAAACGACGTGTTGCTTCTTTTCCAATCAGCTGTCAAAAATAAACTAATCAACCGATTTATCTAAATATCGGAATGTAAATATATAAATAGGTAACCTAAATTACAGTGCATTTGTTTTGCCAATTAGAGCGCCACCTATGTATCATTCTCACTACTTGTCAAACTATCCTCGTATATATACATATATATAGCCGGAGAGAATAACAACAGGACTTGTGAAACTAATAACATTCCCATTGTGAGTATTTCGTTCCTGTCAGAAAAAGAAGTTGCCAGGGCAATAAGAAAACTCAAAGATAAATATGTATACATATATATATATATATATATATATATATATATATATATATACACTCGCAAAGTATTCGACAAATCCATTATTTATATTTTGCGATCTCTTCTGGTCATTCATTATATTGGATATTCTCGATTTGCCACACTTCTTATTGATGGAACTTAAAAACATTTTAGGATCCTACGATACTGACGACTCGACTCTGGCTACACAAACACTGTATGCATCTTGATTTAACTCTTCTTCTCGCCTTAATCATTTGAATTCACTTAAATAATACAGGCTGTTTACTCGTTTAGAATGGTTTAGGTAGTATGTCTTTAATTTAATGTTTCTAATTACTGAACTATCAAAGCGGGGTGGATATTTTCAACTGTAATCTTATGCAGAGGAACGTAGACATCGAACAAAGAATTGAGTTCCCGATAAAAATGAAAACATGTGTTATCAATTTTCGTAAACGAACCCAGAAATAAGCTCAATCCCAGTAATAGCAGCATATAGACCAGCGAAATTGGCTTTCATGAAATTGTATACTTTCCGTTGAGAATTATCTGGGAAGTTAAAAGAATCATAAATTTTCATATTTTGTCAAAAGTAAGGGCAGGATGATAAGCAGTATCCATCGACACCAAAGGTTCCTCGCATCCAAGGACACTGGGTTCAAGATCAGGCATTGCTAAATTTATAGTAAGCGACCATTCGAATTAAGAACACTTTTAAATTACTTCATGTTAAAGTTAATGCTGTTTATCAATAGTTGCCTGCGGCTAGCAATGGTAAAATCATTATTGAAGCGTGTAATATTAAAATCCACCCATGACAATTATAAAGGATGTCCCAAAATTAACGTAAGATTTGAATTAAATAGAAAACACAATTTTTAGTCTTTTGATTGTTATTTTTTTATTGAATCATAAAGTACATAGGATAGGGTTATTTATGGAATAACACATCGGGCAAATGGCCTCAACGGCCTTGCATGCACATACGCACTCGTTTGTCGAAATTTTCTATAACCATAATGCATAAATGTGGCTGAATTTCGTTGATGCAGCGTTGAATCTCCTCCTTTAATACACGGGTGGTTGTGGACTTGTCATATACCTGTGATTTCAAATAACTCCATAAAAAGAAATCTAATGGTGTTAAATCACGCGATCTAGGGGGCCAATTCTGATCATCGAAACGAGAAAGTACATGACCTGGAAATGTCTCATGCAGTAATTGAATTGTTTCACGGGCTGTCTGGCACGTGCCACCGTCTTGTTGAAACCACATATTGGCCACATCAATATCATCAAATTTCGGCAGAAAGAACTGTGTTATCATGTCGCGATATCGAACACCAATAACAGTCACTGCTTGACCAGAATCATTTTCAAAAAAGTATGGTCCAATTATGCCTCCAGCCCAAAATCTACGCCCAAACAGTGACATGTTGTGGATGCATTTCTTTTCGACAATCACATGTGGGTTCTCAGAACCCCAAAAACGGCAATTTTGGCGATTAACAAAGCCATCAAAGTGAAAATGTGCTTCATCACTTAGGATGATTTTGCTCGAAAAATCAACATCCATTTGTTGATGTTCAATAATCCATTCAACGAACTCTCTTCACTGTGCATGGTCATTAGGCTTCAGTTGTTGTGTTAATTGAATTTTGTAAGCATGGAGACACATATCCTTAGTGAGTATACGCTGTAGAGAGCTTCTTGAAATTTGCAATTCTTGTCCACGACGCGATTGAGGTTCCTGGATTGTCACAGACACTCTCACGCACTGCTTCGATATTGACATTTGCACGGCCTGTTTTTGGACGACCAGTATGTTTGGCGTCTCCAACGGATCCAGTCTCCCTGAATTTTTCAATTAATCTCTTCACAATTGACAAAGTTAAAACACTATTCCGACCATATTTTGTATGAAATTTTCGAACTGCGGCCGCCAAGCTTTCAATATTTTTGAAATATCATTCTATAATGAAAACACGTTGTTCTATCGTATAACGCTCCCTTTTACTAACCCTAAACTGTCAGCTGTCGAATTGTTTTTTTTTAGGGTTAGCAATACTTTACTGCACAAATAGCGACAAATTCAAATCTTGCGTTAATTTTGAGACACCCATTATTATTGTGACATATGTTATATTAAATTATTTCAACATATTAATTATATTAATTTATGTATATATATATATATATATATATATATATATATATATATATACACATGCAGTTGCAAACCATTACCTGTTAAGTAAAATGTAAATGTGTCTATGCTAGTTATTAAAGGTTATTAAAACCGAGAAACGTTCAATTATATTGAAAGTTATCGATGGAATTTTAAGTTTAGTTTTATGAGAATAGTTTTATTTATTTTAATAAATGTATTGAAGGTTTACAAGGCATTTATTTAGAAATACAAGCATATCGTTAAAAAGCGAATAAGATAATAATTTATTCGTTACGAATAAACGAAGTGCGCTAACGATATTAACATTCTGACTACAGCCAACGCGTAAGCTAATCAATCCAAGTTAACGTAACAAATATTCCATTAAATACCCTATTTAACAATTTTGTCTATATGTAAAATACAAAATGCAAATAAAAAAGGATAATTTCTTGTAATTTTAGAGGACATGAATTTTGTGCGCATAATCACAAGGATGGCGAAGTCGCCATTAAGAAAGCGGAGGAAAAGCCATTTCAACGTGACTTCTAAGTAGTAGATATTGAATATGTTCATATTATATATATACTACAGGACCTAAATTACATCAAAAGACAAGCTGTGCAGCCAACTGCCGAAAAAGCTCGTAACATTGTTATAGAATTAAATCAAAAGCATATATTTATTTAAAAATTTTTATTTTCATCAGAATATCAAGAGTTAGTGTATATAATATTATATGATATAAGGGTACACTGAAGAAGAATTTTAAGAGCCAACGTCTTATAAAAGAAAGCGACTTGTATTAGATCGTGTAGACGATAACACGAAAGCATACATTCCATTAATTTTTCCTTGAAAATGAAATTCCTGCATTAAATAAAATTTTAGCAGCAGTAAATAATAATGTTGATACCAAAGTTTTATATAGGTTATTGAAAGAGAGCTAGGCATGTCTACTTAAAGGGGGAGAAATTTGAAAAAATTATATGGAGAAGACAATATTTGTCTAGAATATAGCAATTTAGAACGGTAAGTGGAAAATGTATTTTCTCGATGAAACATGGATCAGTGATAGGATTGAAATACCCTAGTGGAAAAGGAAGACGGTAGATTTTATTACATATTTGTGAGGATAGTTTTCTTGAGAGTGGCCTACTCTTACTTAGATCAAATAAAATAGGTGATTGCCATGAAGAGGTGAATGCAGAACTGTTTGAAAATTGGTTTGGAAAAATGTCAACTTATTTAGAAATTAATTCTGTCATTGTTATGGACAATGCTTTCTACTATTCCAGAAAATTAGAAAAAATACAAAATTCATTAACGAAGAAATGTGGTGTTCAAGAATGGCTTACTAAAAACAATATTAGATTTGAATCTAATAGGCTAGAAGTAAAATTGTTGGATTTAGTAAAACAATATAAACCAAAATATGACAAGTACGTAGTAGATGAGCTTGCTAGATACAAAAACAAAACAGTTTTGAGACTTCCTCCATATCATTGTGAATTCAATTCTATAGAGTTAATTTAATAATAATAATAATATTAATAATAAATTTTATTTCTAAAGCAATGTGCATACAGTACATATAAGAAAATAGCAATCAATACATACTACGTACACACTCATATACTACAAACACGTCTCAATAGAAAAAAGATGTTATAAATTTGGACATAGAAACTCATTTATACAATAACAATTTATCGTAAGCAGGTACCGCTTAAGGTTGCTTTTAAAAATACGGAAGTTTGTGATATTTCTAATAGAAAGTGGTAAGTTATTGTGTAATTTATATCCCATAAAATATGCTCCTTTTGGAATATAGATTTTGCATGTGAGGTAGGTAATAAATAATTATCAATTCCTGTATCATATTAATGATTACATTGCCAATCGAAAAAGCGTTTTCGTTCCTAAAAACGAAGCATAGGAGATCTTGTTGTAATATATAAATATATATATATATATATATATATATATATATAATATCATAAATAGTTAGTATCGAGTTACTTCGAAAATGCTCTCTGCAGGAATCCCTATAGCCCAACCTAAAGATAATTCTCAGAGCCCGTTTTTGCATAAGGAACACCCTGCCCACCTCTGGCGACATCCCCAGGATATCACACCATATCTCATGCAAGAAACAAAATTAGCATGATAGCAGTAAGTAAGCAGGGTACTCAAATTATAGGATCTGCGGAGCTGCTTAAGGGTAAAACACACCTTAGCCAGTGTTTTGCATACTCCATCTACATATACCAGACCATGCAAACCATTTAAGGTTTTCGTTAATTACCAAACCAAGGATATGGATTTGGGCCCAAGTAAAGGAAGAAATAGCTGTAAATAATACAACATTTACATTGAATAATGTTCAAGATCGTGCTCATGTTCATCGGGCTGCCATTCATAATGTTACTAAACAAAATTGGATAAAGGTAATTGATCATGTCAAAGGTATTTAAACAAACATGTGGGATATGAACGGAATAAGAGAAAATTTAAAAGAATTTGTTATAAACCTAGGAGATTCTAGTACCACCGGAGATTCTTCTAATGAATAGACAATTATTTATAATTTGTTGTGATTGTGTGGTGCTTATTGAACTAGGATATATTAGTACATTTAGTTTTAGAATGAAAATTGTAGATGTATATTTATTTGAAATAAGAAAGATATTGTTTTAAGCTTTAGGAGTATAATTCAACTAAAAATAAAGCAACTATTATACATGTCATGTGCTCTCACAAATAAATTCTTGACTACAGTTTCTTTACATTTATTTTTATTGTAATACTACAGTTATATTTAGCTTGAGAGCTTAGAATTTACTTGAAAATAATGCAATATATGTACGTGCTATGTGCTCTCATAAATAAATTCTTCATTTCGACAGCTTAAATCTTTTCTAAATTTGAAATTATTAATGACTCATTTTATATGTGGATTTGAAAAAAATTTAATTGAATGTACATTTCGTTAACAAAATCATTTCAAAATAATGTGTATTCATTTTAAACATTTAATATAAAATAAACCCGTTAAACTTTCACTATTATTGTTATTATAACAACCTTTTTTGCGGTTAATTTTTTTTGACAAGAGGTAAATAAATAATACAATAATACAATAATTGTGTATGTGTAAATCAGACTTTCGTAATTGATATTTTATGTAAAAGACATTCACGTGATTCGGTCGTCATTAGTTTATGTGTTTATTGTATAAAGTATAGCGTAGTAACGTATAATAGATATTAATCATATTTGATACTTGTGGAAGTTACGAAAACACAAAAGTATTAGTTTTAAAGGTTGGTCGCACATATTGCTTAGATGTTATCATATTAAAGACATACTTTGAAGTAGAATGAAGTTCATTCTTTTTATAACTGTATTCATTCACAAGCAAATTTAGTTATTTGTTTTTGTTTTACATCTCCTACAATGTAAAGCAGATATGAGCAATCTCTGACATGTTGTGGGCCAAACTTTAATTTGCAAATAAGTTCGCGGGTCGCGTTTAAAAGTAGTGCATTTTAAAGTAGTGTTCATAATTTTTAGCGATAGATATCGGACATGAAATAATATGACAATGTCTCGCGGGCTGGATCAAATCTTTCAGCGGGCCGACTGTTGCCCACATATGATGTAAAGCAGAAAATTAATGTACATGAAGTCCAATTGTAAATTTGCTGTTTTACGCAAATGCTCATCAGGTAACTAACAACATTAACTCACTTTAAGGCTTGAATTATTGGTGGAGTTTTTGAAAAGTTGATAATTTTGTTTGTATTAAAACTAGTAATATTTTATGCCTTTATACGCGGAAAAATTTTGAACAAAATATAAGGAATTACATATACAAATACAAGTGGTCGGTGTGACGTAAAAAATAATATGCAACATTTGTTGTTATTAGCATATGCTTGACTACTATAAATTTAATTTAATCGAATTTGTATTTAATTTGATTATAATTCATACTCGGAATGTCTACCTAGTATAATTCTTGATTTAAATTTGTCATCACATCAGTGATCGTGCTTCACTCAATTTTTGCGTAAATTCGAAGGTAATGGAATAAGTCGCTACTTAGCTATTGAGAAGGTAATAGATATGTGTGTGTATAATTTGGAGCGAAAATATATAACGATTGAAACTGGGATCAGCGTATTAAAAGTAATTTTTTTTCGTAGAAATCGGTAAGCATGTACATACGTGTCATGCGGTGAAAATACTGTAAAACAGTGGTACGCTTGAGTGGCAGGAGATATTCAAAGATGGATTAGAAGATGTGACGGAGGGTTCTGTTAAATATTTAAAGCATAAGATACATAGGTTTTCACAGTTCTTTCAGCAAACAGAGTGCGCCGTTTGGAAAATGTTCTTATGTGCGGGAAACTACCAATAATTAAGATAATCTTCGAAACTAATTAGCAGATTTGTAGACACTTTGAATCTTGGTCTAAAACACTTTCAAACTTTTCTAAAACACGATAAGTTTTTGCGGTTTCTACAGCATATAAGCTGTGCGTGAATAGCGTTCAATATTTGGTCCGTTATCACGAACGACAACGAAGGATTTTTTACGATTTCTATTTCCACCTCTAGTTCGAAATAATTGTTGTGAATAGTTTGCAAATCTATTTTAACCTATCTAGAAATTTTGTCTGGCTTTCCTTGATGGTAAAGTCTTGTGTGTAATCATATTAATCAACGTGTAAGAAGCAGCTATTGTGGTTTAGTCATATGCGGATACAATCTGTGAAATTCTTGAGTACGTTTGGGGGATTGACGAAACACTGCCTTTGTACTTGCAATTGATAAATGTCCGATTTTGTAAGGAACAAAAAGAAGTCTAAATTTAAAAAAATATAAATATTTATTCTGCAAAATAGTCTCCATTTACATCAATAGTTTGTTGCCAATGGCCTAGAAGTTGAAAAATGCCCTTTGAAAAGAAATCTAGGTTTTGACGGCTCACATATTGCTCAAACAATGCGATCTCAGACTCCCGGTCAGGGAAGTCCCTATTTTTTAAGTGATTGTCTAAACTTCGGAAAAAATGAAAATCAGTTGGCGAAAGGTCAAGTGAATAAGGTGGGTGAGGGAGAATTTCGTAACTAAATTCCGAAAGTTTTTGGATTGTCTGTCGTGCAACATGAGGTCTTGCATTATCATGAAGAAGTATGGGTCCATGTTTATTGACTAGTGAGGGCTGCAAGCGGCTCAATTTTCCATGCATAGTTTCCAGTTCGGCACAATAGGACGCTGCCGTGATGGTTTCACCAGGTTGCAAAAATAAATAGTGAATAACACCTTTACTGGTCCACCATACAGTCACCATAATCTTTCGCGGGTGAAGTGATGCTCGTGCATGCTGTCTTGGTGCTTCACCTTGATCTAACCATTGTCCTGACCGTCTCCGATTATCATAAAGTATCCACTTTTCGTCACACGTTACCTCTCGATAAAGAAACGGTTCAACTTTCTGTCGATTAGCCAAAGAGGTAGCCACCTCTAATCAACGGATCTTATTGGCTTCCGTTAATTGGTGCGGCACCCATCAATTGAGTTTCTTTCACTTTGCCAATCGAAGAAAGGTGACGACTAATGGTGGCAATGGACACTTGAAATGTTTCTGCAAGGCTACGTGCTGTTATCGACGGATTACTTTCAACTTCTACACGCGTTTCACCGAACGTCTGATTAATTTCTCGCGTTGCTGCAGCTGCATTTAATCCCTTTTTAAATTGAAAGAGGTAAATTGCCCGAATATCTCTTGCCGACAGCATTTCCATAGGCGAGACAAGGACAGGTGTATTAATCTTTCCAAGAAATGGAACAGGTACACACTTCAAAATAAATACCCTTTTTCTACAAATAGAATAATAATTTTCACCAAAAACATACACCTCTTCACACAGGTGCGATTCAGTTCAGA
Source organism: Dermolepida albohirtum (assembly GCA_031893035.1). Classification (NCBI taxonomy): domain Eukaryota; kingdom Metazoa; phylum Arthropoda; class Insecta; order Coleoptera; family Scarabaeidae; genus Dermolepida; species Dermolepida albohirtum. The sequence continues at coordinate 2,173 of JAVIWB010001271.1, read as the reverse complement.
CTGAAGGATAAAACGGACATTACATTTGTAACAACCTGATAATATGTAAGAAATTATTACAGTCTCCTTTAAGAGAACGGCCTACAGAACGCATAGTTGCGCGACGCCAGTCACAAACATTAAGAGTTAGTTTCTTAAAAGTTTAACTTTTTGTAATATGTTTAATACCATCTTTGTAGTAACGACAATGCACTTAGGTACACTTCGGACAGTACATTGTTGTGCTCTTATGGAAGCTGGTCAGATTGAAGATACGGTTGATGTGATCTCATTGTGCGTATCATAACATTAACAACATATTTTTTTGCCATCTGTTATTTCGTTCATATATAACCACAGTTTCTTACTTTTCAATTTATTTATTATCAATGTATTATCAATACGTTCACGAGCAGATGATATAAAATTTTGTAACGCTTTCCGACTAGGTAATATACAGTTAGCATATTTATTGAGAGTGAGACGAATGCTTCGTTGTTTAATGAAGTAAACGGTAGATTACACAAAGTGAGTGTTACACATAAATCGAATAGAAATTGCTCACTTAATCGTATGCCAATTTTTTATAATTGCGCTTCGCATTATTTACGTGTTGTTTACAGTCACTTTTCGTCCAGCACTTTAAAGATATATCGCAAATTCACTGGTTGCGCCATCGCATATTAAATTACGTACTGTAATAACAAGGGTGCGAATTCTCAATTAAAATGTTGTATTAACTGTTGTACTCCAGTGTAGACTGACATCGTCATTATATGGAATTTAGATACATTACAGCGCGGAATGAATGTATAGAAAGCAGACTTGGACTTTGGAGAATCCCGATCATGAGTAGGATAATACATATAGTAAAGTTATGCGTTTGAACTTGTAACCTTTAAAGGGATTCGGAGCATACATGTACTCATAGAAATATAGGTTACAATTTCTTAGAGTAATATATGGATATATGGATATATTTAGCATAATATACGGGAGTGATGTAAGTTAATTACAAAAGAATTAATATATTAATATCGTATCAGGAACCTTGTTTGTTTTAATCAATCGTTTCAGGTAAAAGAAGTTAACTTTAAAGGAGTGTATGCAAATAAGTTTGGTGTAAGTGATACATTGTTAAAGCAGTCAGAGTGGGAAATTGGAAAAGAAAAGAATGTTACAGCCTTTATACTGCATAAATGTTTTGAATTATCTTAAACTAAATCACGTAAATCGTTAATAAATCATTAATAAATATACATACACTCTTTATTTAGCAAAAACTTAAATAATTAACAATAATTATTCTAGAATCCGATGCTCCGCCTGTGGTACTACACAGGAATAATCTAACCTTAATCTTTACTAACTACAAAATTAACTATCTAAAGCTGAACTAGTCTTATCTAAAGCTCTAAGTGGGGCTTAGTGCTCAAGTATTTACAGATTTGCAGAATATTCACAATTACCAAGGAATATTTGGCGCAATAGACCCCATACTATCTTCCTCATATGTGGAATGTCTTTCATGTTTTACATAGTGGGACAGAGAGGGCGCTCCTAATCAAATGTCGGTATTAAAAATTAACCTCCATTTTCAGTTAACTTAAATAATTAAAGTTTCAGTGTGATACGTGTAGTGTTGCAGCTGCAATTAACTGTCAAAGTTGACAAGTTAATTGAAAATGAAATTAAACCGAGAACATTTTCGCGGAATAATTTTTTATAATTTTCGAAGACAATTATCTTAACAAGAATGCCTTGCCGAGTTGGTTTCTGTTTTGGCAACAGTCAACAATTTCTCATTGATGAATTGGTGTCAAAAAACTAGATCACTTCAACAGCGGAATTTAAACGTGGACGGAGTAGTGTTAGGAGGTTCACCAAAAACGGCAGTCACTCGGGAAAACGTCGATACTGTGCGCAAAATCATCAATGAAGATCAACATGTGACATATCGCCAAATTGAAGCATTATTGGCGATTTCAAAGACCTACATTTAAAAAATATCGCATAAAGAATTGTGTGAAAGAAAGTGTATTTTCCGTTGGATACTGCATCCGTTGACCGAAGAACACAAAGCAGCTACTGTGAATTGGTGTCAAAAAGCTCTATATTGCTTCAACGACGAAACTAAAAACGTGTACAACGTTGTCAGTGGTGATGAATCTTGGATTTATTCACAGCAGCCAGA
>JAVIWB010001270.1:7500-21208 GCA_031893035.1 Dermolepida albohirtum | reverse complement strand
CCCTTTGGTAATTCTAAAACACCATGTGAAATGTTAAGATTTATGCACGAACAAAAGTTAGCCATCTGTATGCCAGAACTTTTTAAATTGCTAAGTATAGTAGTTACCATATCGGTAACTTCCGCGTCCGTTGAGCTAGTTTTTCCACATTGAAAAATGTATAAAATCGTATGTTATAAATACAATTGGACAACAAAGACTTAGTAACTGTGCACTAATTGCAATCGAAAAGGAATTGGTTAAAACGATGACGAGGGATGAACGATTTTATAATGATGTAATTGATTATTTTGATAACACAAAAAACCGGAGGATACCTTTGCCATACAAGAAGTAAAATCTATTAAATGTAATTCTACGTGCAATGACAATAAAGGAAATTCTATGTATTTTAAAATATTTTCATTTTGCATGTAATTTTGAAATTTTGTTATTGCATTGTTGTTGATTTATATATATATACATATATATGTATATATTTGTTATATTATTAAATTTTATATTATAATAGGAATGTATTTATTTTTTATTTTTAAATCCTAGAAGATTGAGTTCTTATTTTCGATTAATGTTTTTAGAATTTGTTTGATTTTTTAGAATATTTATTTTCGTTTCACAAGGGTTTGCTTTGAAACTTCGTTTTCCCTTAAAAATCGAATGGGCGCGATATAGGGCTCAGTTCACGTCTGGCAGCCCTGTTTGTACTGGAAGCCCTATATATATATATAAACTGTTTTTATATGTAGTAGGTATATAGAGTTTATTAATCAATTGTAAACAATTTTGAATATTTATTGTTCTATCTGCCTCACCATGTCAAATACTCACGAGCCGCCACTGCTGTACTGCCATAACATCAGTGACGTAGAACATGCTTGCCCGAGTATGGGAGGAATTTGAGTATCAATGTGATATTGTTCGTGTTGCTGATGGAGCACATATTGAACATCTGTAATCTAAACTTGAGAGGCTCGTAAATCTGTGTGTAAAGTTTCATATTCGTATGTCTTAAGGTTTAATAAATATATGCATTCGAAATACGTATATATTCTTTTTGAAACAGCCTATATAAAATACTAACAAAAATAAGAAATGCTAAAATTTTGTTTGCATTCCGTTTTTCTGATTTTTTAAGAGACGTAGTTGTTTCATCAAAATTTCCCATTGACAAAAAGATTTAAATAAAATGGTCATAATGTAGTAACAAAATACACAAAAAATAATGTTTCTACAAGCAAACTTTTATTGCCCCATACATGAATCCACTAAAATCTTTAAAAAATCACACGATTTTATACAATGTTTAGCTACGAAAAATAAGTAAAACAAATTATTTCTAATAATGTATGCGCATACTATTTCTTTGCTTAAAGGCACAAATAACTTAAAAAATTAATGATTTCGTTGACTAAATGCACATATTGAAACAAATTTAAAAACACATTTAATTCTATTCAAAAGCAATAAGAAATCTTAATGTAAGTATGTCTACAATTTTTCATTTGGCCATAGTTTCTGAATATTCTATTTCATTTGTGTAAAATATAAATTTATCTGACTTCAACCAGTGGACCAAAAATATAATGTAATACAGTAGCTCTGTCCAACGGAAGCAATAAGAACTACGTTTAAATTTAGGTGCGTCAATACATTTGCTCATCATTATACATTAGTGCATTTATATAACATAATACATTGTTTTAAACATCACTAATAATCATATAAACATTAATTATTAAAAGTGTTTTACTTTGGTGCCATCTATGGTTAGTTTATTCAATTACTGGTACCTACTCATTTACAGTTTCCTTTTTAGAAATCCATAAAACCTGTCTGATATACTTAGAAAAAGTATGTATAGATGTCGCCGTGAAATTAATTTAAACGTATCTGCGCAACAGGGTTTCAAATGGCTATACCCCTTATTTTAAGGGTAGTCCTTTACTAGGTCCGTACGGATTAGAGCCCCTTCCAGAATCCCATCGTTGTTCGACCCGAGTGATTTCCGTATATCCACTATATTTTAATGTCGGTTCACTCGTAAAGAGGAACAACAGGTGAGTCGATCTAGATGTGGAAATGGCATTTAAAAAGCGAATATTTTCGAGAAAAAAAAAGAGCAAAAACACGACAATGATCACGTGCAATTTCGAAAACTCTGAAATAATAGTCAGCTAACGCGGTAATTAGTAATGCTAGGCTTTTGATGTGCGTACTGTTTCAAAACTTGTCGCTTATAGGTGTGCATTTGCTTCCCGAAAGAAACGAATTTTTTTAGTTTCTGATTTAAATTGACGCTGTGCTGTGGATGTTGTTGCGCTACTTGTGTGAGCGCATTTGCAGATGAATTCATATTGATATGGTGAGATTGAATATTTATTTCCAAAGAATAAATACCGTCCATTAATAATATGAATTTGTTTCCGAAGTTCATTACGCGGTAGATGATACATTTGTTTTTTGAAACTGAAATTTTGGAATTTTTTTTATGTCATATAATGACCGTATATATTATTTAATTATTTTTATTTGTATAAAACATTTATTAAAAAATTATTGCTAATTTTATCAGTGTCAAAAGGTTTGTTATTTGGTTAAATAATTAAATACCTTTTATTTTTATAATATTGAAAAAGAACACGCTAAAAATTTTATTTTAGATCAATTCAAGTTTAAATTGAAAACAATATTAATTTAATACAATTACTTCAACCTAGACCATTTCATTTCAATTCAAATAAACTTTTTATTATTCCAAAAAGTACTTTTTTTATTTCTAATTAAATATCTATTTTATGAATAAATAACATACAACTAATAATATATTATTATAGCTTTGATACCATTAGTTCCGCAAGTCTGTATACTCTTCGCATTTTTCAGAAAATGTAAAATTAAAAATTACATTTGTGATAATTTTTATTGCAATGTACATATATACAGTATGAATAACACATGGGATTAAATTATTGTTAACATTATTTTAGAAGATTATAAAAAATGCTCGCGAACATTTTTTAAACTATATTTGACGCCTTTAACATTTTAATATACAGGATGATTCACGTATTTGCAGTAATTGATTGGTGAGTTTTGTCAAATTTATCACCTTCTATCACAGTTTCGATACCTTCAAGCTCTTATTAAAAGTCAAATATCGGAAATTTATTCTATTCATTTGCGTAACAAAATAGCATTTTGCATGATTCCAAAGAAATTTGGTGTTACGTACGTGAAAGCAAAGGGAGGAGTCGAATTCCTAGATATTTAATTTTTAAAGAGGAGACGTAAGATGATCCTCGGCGAATAGTTGAAGGGTTTTGCAAAATATTTAAAGAAATCTTCACGAATTCTTCGTCTACTACCGTTTCTTTATTCATCTAACAGCATGCCTTTGCACTCCTATTCCCAAGTTCTCTGACGAGGATATTCTAGTGTCTATCTGCAAAATAAAGAAGCAATTTGCATTTGTTCTTGATCAAATTTTTTATTAAATGCTCTAGATACGTTTTTATCAAAAAATTTTTCAATTGATCTTGGACTTTTCTTCTTTTCCAACAGAATGGAAGATTGCACGAATAGTTTCTGCCTTAAAATCTGAAGATGCTGGTAATATATCAAACCATCGTACAGTTACCATTCTTTCCAATTTTGCTAAAGTCTAACGTACCTGTAACACTTTAATTAAATTTAGTTTCATCTTGTCACATTTTCCTTATAGAACTATTAATTTTCATAACATTAATCTTGCTCTTAACTTTTTTGTTATTACTAATATTTTTAATTGTCACCAAATTAATTTCCCGTTTGTATTTTATTTCTAAATCTATAAAACACGCATATGGTCGGACGTATTGGGTTGGCAACTAAGTACTTTCGGTTTTGTAGTATAAAATAAAACACTTTTTTAAACAAAGAATAGTTTTTAATCAATTATATATTTTCCATTTTGCTCAATGACCTTTTGCCATCTTTCTTTCAGCTGCATGATTCCGGGCTCATAAAATTTCTGGTCCTTATCAGCAAAAAAGTGAACCAGGTGCGAGTGAAGGTCATCGTCATTTGTGAAAGTTTTACCATTCAAAGAATTCTGCAAACTTCGAAATAAATGGTAATCAGATGGTGCTAGATCAGGGCTGTATGGGGGATGTGTCATCACTTCCCAGCCAAGCTCCAATAGTTTTCCACGAGTTGCCAAAGATGTGTGAGGCCTTGCATTATCTTGGTGGAAAACTACACCTTTCCGATTTGACAATTCTGGCCGTTTTTCTTTGATTGCTTCATCCAGTTTTATTAATTGTTGACAGTAAATATCAGAATTGATCGTTTGGTTCCTTGAAAGCAGCTCAAAAAATACAAAAAATTTGTAATCCTACCAAACTGACAGTATGATCTTTTTGGATGCAATTCAGCTTTTGATGTGGTTTAAGCTGGTTTATCGTGTTTGCTCCATGATCGTTTTCGAACTATGTTACTGTACAGGACCCATTTTTCATCACCAGTGATGATTCTTTTTAAGAAAGGGTCGGTTTCATTTCGTCCAAGGTGCATATCGCAAAAGTTGATTCTTTGTGTTAAATGAATTTCTTTCAATTCGTGAGGTACCCAAGTATCAAGCTTCTTAACTAGCCAAGACATTTTAAATGTTTTTCAATTGTTGTGTGCGATACATGTAGCGTCTCCGCAACCTCTCGAACAGTTATATGACGATCCTCTTCAATTATGACTTTGATTTGGTCATCATCAACTTCAGTAAGCCGACCAGAACGTTGCTCCTCTTTGAGAGAAAAATCTCCAGAACGGAATTTTTTATACCAATTCTGACACGTGCGCTCTGTTAAGCAATTAGCACCATAAATTTCACATATTTTGTTGTGAGCCGCAGCAGCTTTCTTTCCTTTACGGAAATAAAATAGTAAAATATGTCGAAAATGTTCGTTTCTGCACTCCATTTAAAATTAACCCACAACTAATAGCTTTAATAAAAATCAGGCACTACTTGCTTCTGAAGTTACGTCAATGTGACTAGTATCACGCGACAAACGGTAGAGTACAGCACTAACATACGTTATACAAAAAATAAAGCAACGCTCTCTATCAGTAAAAACCGAAAGTATTTGTTGCCAACCCAATATTTTTGATTGTAGCGCGTAGGTGATCTCATGTCGGTATTGTTTTCGCTTCCCATCAAAACTTCGTTTTCTGCTCCTTCTGCGGTAGGATCGCTATGGATCGTCCCAATTCAACATTCATCAGTAGTCCGCTATCATGTTAATATTACATCTTCCTTTATATTACTTTTCCATTTCCTTTATACATTGATGAAATTTTTCATTTTATTCCTCGCTTACAGCACCAAGACTTTCTGAAAAGTTGGGTGTGGCTGGAGGAAATGTACTTTTAGGCTCATGTTACAACTTAAATTCTTAAAGCTCTCCAACATTTCAGCTACAACGGCCTTACAATCAGGATCCTTTTCGTTCTCAAGAAATTTGATTACAACAAATTTAAAAGATACCCATGCTGCTTTTTCTTTGGGGCCCATTCTTCTCTTAAAGTTGTCATCCTTCATAAGTTTTCGGATGCCAGGTCCAATAAAGATTTGACAGCTACCCAGTGTTACCACCCGAGAAAATTAATATTTTCCACGGCCAACCAATTATTAAGATCGAACACTGCAATGCTTACTTGCCTAAATGCCCAGTTATCGATAATTTCAAGTATAATTGGTTAGGTAATTTTGATGGAGCTTGTGGTTGATTAACTTAATCACTGAAGGTTGATATATTTGTATAACTCCTTGCTTTTGGCCACATCGGTTTTTGCCCTGGGCTTTTGCAATTTTCGTGCTTATATTTTTTATAATGGCTGTATACACAGTAATCCCCCCTATTTATACACCTTTTATGTAGATTGGTTCTATGCGGATGATTTAAAAATCTATAATATTGTCAACATGGATGGGAAAACGCGTTGTATTTCTTTGAACATTAATAAGTGTATTTTCCTACTGTATAACGCGTTTTTACGACCCGGTATAACGCGTTACGTATAAATTATTCAAGTTTAACTTTTCTCGCTAAAGTTTCACCATTTGAATTTGAAACTAATTATTAACTGTACAAATCATTATAAATTTCACAGTACAGAAATATAATGTGGGAAATCCCCGCGTTATATGGGGGAATGCCCGTGTTATACGGGGGATTGAAATCGCGTAATATGAAAATGCGTTATAAGAGTACCGTGTTATAGGGGGGATTACTGTATGTATTTCGACAACTAAGTTGTCATCAGCAGTGTCGCACCTGGAAAACTACGGCAAAAATACCCGTACGAAAACAAATTCCGCACACGGTCTGTACCGTTGAAAGCCAAAACGCACGCTGTGCGTGATGGAATTTTTTCGTAATCAGCGTACATAAAACTATAAAAATCACTGATTATATTTTAAATAATTTGTCCATCGCAGGCCTGCGTAATTATATTTCATTTAAAAGAATTGGGTAGTTCATAATAATACAACGCTTTACGCATGACTTTAATTATTACCCCAAAGCACAGTATACGTGTTGATCAACAATTGCCAAATTGAAATTTTAGAATTCAAATTAATTCTATCCTCCTCTCAACCTCTATATATGTATATATCCGCCTGCACCCAGACCGCTAAACCAATCCAATCATTGAATTTCTCTACATCGTTACTATTAGATTGACTTGGAAATGTAGTTATTTCGAACGCCTTCGTGAAATGCACGAAATCCCATAAATAACGCGGCTCGCTAAGGGTATTATAAGCATTCACCGTACAAAGTTAATTTTTTTACTTTTCGTCGTCATTTTTCTCTGCGAAATTGCATTTGCAGAGTAACGTGCGTCGCTTTGCAGTTCGTGAAGATATGATTTATTTGTATCTAGGTGGTTTTGTATTAATATACAAAACCATTTGTTTGATTAAAAGATTGGATTTAATACGAGGGTAGCCGTTTATATTTCGTGAACTGGCAATACAATTAGTGTTGCCTCCGGTGTGATGATTGCATCGTGAAGTTTGACATTTTTGACAATATATTTACCTTAAAATCGTGAAAGTTAGATACGGACTTGTATCTGTGCGGGTTTTGCCGTAGATTCAGGTGTGGCACTGATTAATTACCTGCTGATGTTGACAACTTATTTGTCGAAGTACATATAAAGAATACTAGAATTATTATGGAAAGGGGTTTTGTTAGCCTTGAGTGATTAATGGTTTCTTAAGGTTTTGTATTCCCTCAGGATTAAACTAAAAGAGTTTGGCAAATTTGATAATCAAGCCGTGCTTGAGATCTTTAAAAATATAAGCACACAAGAACTTCTTACTTGAACGATAACTGCCCATAGTTCTGAGTCTAACCTCAGCAGCACGTAAGACAACTGTTCTGAACTACCAGAATACAGGTTTCTTTTGTTCCTGTCAAACTCGTTCGACAATCAATTTACTAATTCAACAGTTCACGCTTTATCAAGACTTTACAAGTTTTTCATTCTCAAAGTTATTGTGGTGGTGCTACGAGGGTAGCCGTTTATATTTCGGGACTAGCAAACAAACAAATTTTTTATTACCGAAAATAGTTTTATTGCTTTTCAAAATATTCTCCTTGAAAATCAATGCATTTTTCCATTCGTTTAAACCAATCCGAAAAGCATTGCTACCTCTGTGAAGATGGCATCTCCAAAATATGAGTTTCGAATGCCTCAACTGCTTCTTCCAGCGTAGAAAACCGTTGACCACGAAGTTTATTCTTCACGTGTGGGAACAAAAAGAAATCACAGGGTGCTAGATCAGGGCTGTACGGCGGATGTTTGTCCGGTCAAATATTCAATTGTTGGAACTGACCTGTGAGAGCTGTTGTCATGGAGAAGAATGATCTGTGGTTTTCGATTTGTTTTCCTTATTTCTTCAAAACCTTTTGGCAAACAAATAGTTGTGTACCATTCGGAATCGACCGTTCTACAACTCTCTAAAGGCATGGTTGCAACGTGACCGGTTTTTCCAAATAAGCAGGTGACCAATTGTTTTGATATGCTTTGAGCGCGAACAACTTTTGTTGGTTTTGACTCATCTTGGAAAACCCACACAGTCGACTGCTGTTTACTATCGGGCTCATACATGTAGATCCAAATTCACCCGTGACAACTTTATAAATGTTCTTTGAAGCACTGCCATTGTATTTTTTGTGCTTTTCTTGGCACCAATCGACGCGAGTCTCTTTTGCGCGGTTGTGAAATTGTGTGGTACCCAACGTGAACATAGCTTTCTTAATGGCTAAATGCTAAATGAAGAATCTTATACAGGTTCGTGTTACTAATGCCTAGAAATGCCTCGATCTCAAGGCATGTCACATGACGTTGCATTATCAATTCAGACACTGCATTAATGTTTTCCGACACAACATTTGTGGGACGACCTTCACGAAATTCATCGTCCAAAGAACGCCGTCCAAGCTTGAATTCACTATACCAACGATATACTGTAGTTTTCAATAGTGCTTCATCACCATATAAAAAATTCCGCTCGTCGATGCATTCTTGTTGAGATAATCCACGCCGAAAAATAATTGCACGAAAATGTTCGCGAGTTAATTCTATTTTTTCGCTGACATAAAATTTTCAACAATAGAAATAGCGACCGGATAATAAAACTGTCGAAGTAACTGTCAAAAATGACAAACTCCACGATGCAATCATCAGATCGGAGGCAACAATAACAGTGTTGGCAGTTCCCGAAATATAAACGGCTACCCTCGTATGGGTAATATTAGATTCTCGGCGGAGGACCCAAGAATCTAATATTGCTCATATTTACAACCGAGAGAACCTTCGTTTGAGCACCCACACACAGGCACACACACACACACACACACACACACACACACACACACACATACATATATATATATATATATATAGATAAACTTTTACTGAACACTAAATATCTTAACCTGAAAGTTCGGAAGAGAATCTCTGCCTACGTACTTACATAGATCATAAATGTTACGTTCAGGTGAAAACTTTTGATGTGAATAAACTAACGCTACGTCGGCTGAAAAGCAACACATACACACTTGTTAGTTATGACCAGGGCGTTTGACGTCTGAAGGGGCATTGGTGATTACAGATCTCCCGGAACGGGGATCTGTTGCTTCAGTTCGTAAGTTTCGATTTAATTTATATAGCGACGAGCCTCCCGGCAACAGTAAATCTTCTTAACTTAATTAAACTCTGGCTAGAGTTCAGCAAATGGAAAGCCGATGATGAAGTAGACGGCAGTTATTTGTTTAGAATTTACGGGCAGAAGTACAAATATTTCGAGAAGAAAGAATGATATTAAATTCAGAAAAGGCCCGTAAAAATTAAGTAGCATTAACATACTGCTGATTTCTTCAGAGGTTGAAAGGAGAGGTGGCGTATATACGAGGGTGATTACATAAATTTTGTGATCGGCTGTATTAAAGACAATTTTCCTTACGAACTGAATGGTAGAGACGCAAACAGTTGACCCACTTTTTTAATAAAATTATTGCAACGAAGTTAATTTTCACCTCTATATTTTGTTTGTCTATAGTTTCGTTATTCAACTTGACACGGAAAAGGTTACAGTTTGACATGCCTTTTGAGTAGGCTTTGTCGGGCCATATATTTCCGAAAATGCAGATGGAATTTCGAACTCTGGATGGCATTGGTTATCATAAAATGCTAATATTTTTTTTCGACTCGAATTGAACGAAGTGAATAACTGTTAATATGTAGTTTGAGCAGAATGGTGCTACCTGTGTTTTATTGCAAACGGTGTTTACTGCTTGCTTAATTTCTCATTTTTATGACATACACTGGTCTCCAAAATCGTGTGATCTAACACCAATGGATTACTTTCTTTGGGATTAAGTTATGAGCAAACTGAAAAATATGGCTGAACGACGTAAAAATAGACGAGGTGGACATTTGTATGATTCTATTTTCCATACATTTTCCATACATCCATTTCTACTGAGTCTCTTTGTAACTCTACACACTTCTCCCTGCGATGCTCCCATCTCTTTAATCCGTCCAAATAGTACTCGGCGTTTTTCTCTGCAAAATAATTGTTCACGAAGGTGATTGCCTCCTCATTTGACGAAAATCTTTGTCCTCCGAGCGCGATTTTTAGATGAGGGAACAAAAAGAAGCTGCTTGGGGCTCTGGTGAGTAAGGCGGGTGGTCAAGCAGTTCAAACCGTAATTCGTGGATTTTCGCCATGGTATGAGACGGCGGCGCGTTGTCTTGGTGAAACAGGATTTTCTTTTTCTGCAAACGGCGCGTTGTTCCATAATTTCTGCCTTCAGCTTGTCAAGTAAGGATGCGTAATATGCTCCTGTAGTAGTTTTTCCTTTTTGAAGATAATCGATTAAGATATCACTTTCTCAGCCGAAAAAACAGTTTATGCTTTTTTAGAGCTGGTTCCCCTTTTGTAGTCCACTGTTTTGACGGTATTTTTGTTTCGGGCGTATAATGGTGTATCCAAGTTTCATCTACAGTAATTAATCGGCGCCAAGACTCGAATTTATTGCGCCTAAACTGCGCCAATAGAGCGTTGGAAATGTTCATTCGAATACATTTCTCATCTAACGTTAACAAACGCGGCACCCAACGCACAGACAGCCTTCTCATACTTAAATCTTCATTTAACATGTGACAAATACGTTTGGCACATATTTATAGCCTTTGCTATCTCTCTTACTTTAATTCGATGGTTCTCTAGCATCAATTGGTGAACTTTAGCGATGTTATCGTCAGTAGTTGCAGTTTTTGGACGTCCCGAACATTCGTCGTCTCCCAAGCTCTTACCATCACGTTTAAATTCAGCTGCCCAAAATTTCACTGTGGTAAATGATGGTGCCGAGTCCCCGTACACAGAGTTCAACTCATTTTTGATTTGCATTGGCGTATTATCTTTCAAAAGCAAATATTTAAGGACAGCTCGATACTCAACACTCACATCGACTCACTCAAACAACTGTCAAATAACAATTGCGCGTCCAAAATGGCTGCAACTTTGGTGAGTACCTGACAAGAGATACACAACTACATTCCCTAACTTTTGTTGATGAACGCTGCCATCTTCACGTTGAGGTCGGAAACTTTCAGACCATCCTCGTAATTCTTATGTGTTAATATCATAATAAATAAAATAAATACAAAATATTCATAATAATTTTAATTTTATTGAAATAAAGCGCAACCACTTTCTATTAAAACTACCTATAACAGTTTGTTTTTGTGGCGGAAGCCTATAGTGACCGTATATGTATAAGTTTCATAAAATACTTAGTAACAAAAACGAAACGATCTGACTATCACAACTTCGATTGTTTATTAAATAAGTAAAATACAGATTCAGAAACGACACTGTATTTTATTACTAAAACGGAGAAATCTTCTGCAGATTATCCTGAAGCTAATAGTAACTTTTAAGAGACGAGCAAGTGTTTTTAATGTCTGAACTTAATTCGACAGGTGGCACATTTCCTTCATTTTATCTGAGACAGATACTAAATGCTACAAAAGCTAACCTCTGTCTCAAATAATTGTTCTTAACGGTCCCTGTTGTGAAAGTGAAGGCGTTCATTACTCGTTATTATTAAAGTTATTAAACTTGGAAATTACATTCTTTAGTGAATTGTCGTTTCTATTTCCATGGATAGATGGACTTTTTTAGCATTATTATTGTGGATGATGTCTTTACAATGACGTACATTTAAGACTATTATAAGCTTATGAATATCGATTCTTTCAAAATACAGAAAACTTATCTCGTTTACTCAGAATAAAATAAATTTTTAATGTGAAAAGGATTGCTCACTGCTATGAACTCAATATACGAGGGAGTGTTGATAAGTATTTAGTTCTCCATATATAAAACGCCACAATATTCAAAAAAAATTTTTTTTTGTTCAATGTAATCACCTTCTTAATTTATACATTTACGTGGGCAAGGTGAAAAGTTCTTGGCCTGACAATGAAGGACTGCGATTTAAATTTAAAAATTGATTTTATTTTTCTACATAATCTCCACTTGGTCCATCCTTTTTCTAACATCGACATTCCTGCCCGGAAGTGAGAGTCTGGAAGGCTGTCAAAATATTCTTCTACAGTCCTTTCAACTGCTTCGTTGGATGTGAATCGCTTTCCAGAAACAAATTCTTTCAAATTTGGGAATAGATGGAAGTCTGAGGGTGCCAAATCAGGAGAATAGGGAGGATGGCCGAGCAAATCGTACCCCAAATCCAGCAATTTTTCCACCGCTAACGCACCCTTGTGTGCGGGTGCGTTATCCTGATGAAAAATGATTTTTTCTTCTTCAAACCAGGCCTCTTCTCGCGAATTTTAGCATCCAGCTGGTCAACAAGGTTAGAGTAATATGCGTCAGTAATTTTTCTGCCTTTTTCAAGGTAATCAATTAACAAGATTCCTTTTGCATCCCAAAATACGCTGGTCATGACTTTTCCGGCAGATGCGATCGACTTCGCTTTCTTTGGCGCTGAACCACCGGCTTCCTCCCACTGCTTCGACTGCTGTTTCGTTTCTGGCGTGTAGTGGTGGACCCATGTCTCATAAAATCGATCGGATTCTTGCTAAATCGGTCCAAAGAATGCTCCGAAAATCGTTTGCGCACTTGCTTTTGATCGACATTCAGCAAATGCGGCACTCATCTTGCGCAGAGCTTTCTCATCTCTAATTCTTTTTGCAAAATGTTTCGCACCCTTTCTTCCGATATCCCCACAGCCTCAGTTATCTCAATCACTTTCACTCGCTTATCGTCCAACACAATATCACAGTACTTTTTCGATGATTTCTGGTGTGGTTGCGGTTTTTGGCCGTCCTTCACGTGGGTCATCTTCGAGGGACGTACGACCACGTTTAAATTCAGCTGCTCACTTTTTAACGGTTGACATCGAAGGAGCAGAGTCCCCGTACACTTTTGTCAGTTTCAGATGAATTTCCATAGGGGTTAAACCATCCAAAACAAAGAATTTTATAACAGCACGATATTCAAGTTTATCCATTTGAAAAAATAACACGCACGACGTCTACTACAAAAATTCTTGCAAACAAACTACTTGAGAGAACAAGTTGAAAGTTTTCATATGAACTAAAGACACATGCACCCACGTAGGAGACATAAATTTCTGTTAATTGTAACGCCATCTCTGTGTCAGGCCGAGAACTTTTCACCTTGCCCACGTAGAAGAACGTTCATGAAATAATTCTAAGCCTTTTAAACAAAATGTTCTTTCACTCTGCGAACCACTCCTTAGTGGCAACTATAATTTCGCCAGTAGTCGAAAACCTTCTATCTTGTAAATGTTTTTCGAGTTTTTCAAATAAATAATAATCAAATAATAGGTGGTCAATTCAAAACCAATTTAATTAATTTCTTTGCAGTGTAATCAACAATTTGCAAGCAGGAGCATAACCTTGCAAGAAGGTTTATTTATAAAGTTTTCCGCGTCGTTTTTCCTATGAACAATGTTAATCACACGTTCATAGAAAATTTACAATGTTTCTGCGACACGCTTGGACCCAAATTGTCAATCTTCTATCATATCATGGACAGTATCGGTATCTTCCAGAGTAATTACAAAAAATAGTCTTCCGGAGAGGTCATCTTTGACATCTGATCTCCCTT
>JAVIWB010001270.1:0-5000 GCA_031893035.1 Dermolepida albohirtum | reverse complement strand
GAATTTCATGTAAGTCGTAAAATTAAGAAACACATTGAAGAAATCTCTGAGACAATTCCATATTGAAGGCTTTCATAGTTTAGAAACTTTTTCTTTTCAACGGAATCCAGGTGCGACACTGATTAATTATCCGCTGATAATGACATCTTAGTTGCCGAAATACTTATATATAATACGAACATTGATGTGGTAAGGGATTTTACTTACCTTTTTGATTAACTTTTCTTATTGAAATTTGCTGAAATTCATACCGATTTAAAGTCAAAAAAAACCTTGGAAAAATTTTTGAGACAATTCCATCTTGTGGAAGCGTTCACAGTTGCACAGAAACTTTTTCTTACAGCAATTCATATTAATCGTAGAGTCAAGATAAACTTTAAAGAAATGTCTGTGATAATTCCATATTAAGGAAGCCGCAATACTCTTAGTTGTATTTTTTCTTATTAATTCATATAAATTCTAAAATCAATAAAATTTTGAAGAAACATTCCATATTGTGAAAGCCTCCATAGTTGTGAAGAAACTTATTCTTACTGAAATTTACTGAATTTCATACAGATCGTAGAATCAAGAAACACTTCGAAGAAGTGTCTGAAACAATTCCATATTATGGAAGCCCTCATAGTTGTATAGAAATGTTGTCTTACTTGAATACCGAACATTACACCATTCTAATTTAAGGGCAAGAGGCGACTACTAAGAGGCAGTACGTGTATTACACATAGTCTTGGACGGTAGGAAATCAACCCAATCAAATGAATGCGGCGGTATATGGAACGCATTGTGTCTATGGCTTACCTCCTATTCCTTCGAGGCCATTTAAGTGCTAGAAGTATATATACGAATGTATGAAACCATTTACATCATCACATGTCCAAGAGTTAAGTAATGTTATATTGTAGCAAGACAATACCGGTGCTCATGTTGCAGCTCTTAAATTACAATATCTGTAAGAGTAGAAGAACATGTCTGGAATATGATAGGTTAAACGTCCAGTATGCTTCCTAATCCTCTGATAAAATTACAACAGTTACATGCTCTACAATTTTCTTGAAATGAGATTTGCTTCCATAGAAGTCCATAGAATATTTTATTAGACGTATGCCTGCGCGAATAGCAGAATGCATTCGTTTACGTACAGCAGTTATTACTGAATTGTCTCTATAAAGGCTTACTTGAAATTCATATTAATCTTAAGACCAACAAAAATCTTTAAGTTTTTTTCTGAAAAAATTTTATATTATGGAAGGCTCCACAGTTGTACAAAAGCTTTTCTTTTCTATAGCTTCCTAAAATTTATGTTAATCATAAATCTAAGAAAAACTTATGAGCTCTTGTCTGAGCCAGTTTATTACATAGAAACTTTGTTCCAAAATTTCCTAATTTTCTCAATTGCAAAGCCAAAAAAGATTGGATTTTTTAACTGACGCAATTCTATAGTATTTCTTTCATTAGATTAAATATATTTCAATTAATCTACTGACTGCGCAATTTTAGATAGCTTCGTCATCGTTCTTATAAATAATTCCCAAGTTCTATAAAAAATCCTGCTAAATTTATTTTTTTTGAATTAAAACCTATATCTTCCTGTTACATTTTAATTCCCTTTCGTTGAAAAAAAGTTCAAAATTGAAACAAATGACTAATTGTATTTATTAATTCATCGCGAAATGATTAGGTCGAAAGTTCAGATAAATTTAAAATTTTACGGATTCGCCGTCTATTCATTATTGTTCTCAAAATCATTCGCGCATTTCCAAAAAGAGAATCGAAAGTTTACTTTGTATTTTAAAGCCGGGGCCCTTCACCGTAACTACGATGTTCCACAACGTTTCTCCTCGGGAAGTGTTTTTGTTTAATTAATTAAATTGTAGGATCGTTATTGCCGGTGTGCGGTGACAATCATGAAAATCATTCACCATCGTCGCCCCCTTTATTTTCACGAATAAATTCGTAACAGATGTCGTCAGCATGTTCCGTAAACGTTCAGTAAATATTTTTACGATAACAACCGAATTCAACAAAGGTTATATTACGGTTTTACGACATCTGCAGGTCGTTAACAAGCTGACCGAATTACGTAAATTATTATTGTTTGTTCTGGTAATAAATGTCTTCGAATGCCGTTGGTGCAAATACTTGAACAACTGTTTGACAGTGCGTGGGTTTTAGAATTGTTTTTTTTTCCCAATTATATCGCTACGTACTTTAGAAAGATTGACTAAAATTTATCTGAAAAGTTTTAGTAACAGACTTATTTGGATGCGTTTGGCTTTCAGAGTGAAAAAAAATGTTTGACATACGTCAAAGTTATTTCAATGTCTTATTATTATTATTTAATTGTTAATTTATTTACGGAAGGGCAATGTCAAGCAGAAAACAACGAGTTTTTCCAATTTATTCTTTTGTTCGACTTCAACAAAGGCGTATTGGAAACCTCTAGAACTATTTGTGTCCGTTACGGGGAAGACAAATCATGAAAATTATTTTCTCGATTTAAAGACGGCCATTTTTACATAAACAATTCTCAACGTTCAAGAAGATCATCAAACTTCAGCCATGGCATCCTGGATTAAATAATGAACCCTGTGTCCATGCATTCATTTTCTTCTTTACAGATTGGGATTTTCTGACAACTACGGGTGTGTCCTCATCATCAAAGACCCAAACTTTGTTTTGAGCTGTGGTTGGCACATCGTAATAGTACAGCCAAGCCTCGTCACCTGTCACGATGTTGTTCACATACCGAGATTGTCCATTATTAAATTTTTTTAGCATCTCCCGGCACCAAGTCACACGTCGTGTCATCTGGTCTTCAGTCCGTCGATGCGGCACCCAGAGAGAACAAAGTTTCTTCATACGCAAATGATCATACAGAATCGAACGAATTGCTGGTGCATTTAGGCCTGAAGTACCCTCTATCTGTTGGTAGGTCACTCGCTTGTCCTCGCCAAGTATTTTCCTCACAGTAGTAACGTTCTCGTCCGTAACTGTAGCCGTCGGCAACAGCAGCGATATTCTCGGTCAAATGAGCATTACGAGGCCGGCCACATCTTGCGACATCTGTAGTGGACCCAGTTTGCACGAGGCGCTCGGCCAAACGCTTAATTGTTCGAGCACATGGAACACGACGACGAGGAAAACGACGACAAAATTCACGCTGTGCTAAAACAACTGAAAATTTGTCAAATAATTGGTAACAATAATTCCACCTTCTTGAGGTGTGTATCGCTCCATGGCTTGTGACAACTAATTCTTTATCTACATCATAAAGGTCAAAGCACAGTGACATTTGGCGCCATCTGCAAAAATGGCTGCCAATTCAAATTATGACATTACTTTTGCGCCACCTGTTATTCTCTTTATGAATATTTATAATACATATCTTTATTGTGTGCTTTATTCTGATTTCCGATTAATGGTGTTTCCACATTAACTCATTTTCATATACATTTGCATATTTCTTCCTAAACTATTTTATTTCGTTAACAATCTAACCTCCGAATTTAATATTTGTCTATGCATTTCTAAAACCGTGATAAAGTAAACTCATTATCTGGTTCGCATTTGTTGGATTGCGTTTATATCGATACGATCTAGGTAACTTGCCCTCGCCTACAGTCTGCATAGATGCATATGTTAGTCTCAGTTTTCCTTGTCTTATTCCCATGTCGAATTGACACGTTGTCTGTTTCGCGAACATGCCTTTACTCTTAGTTTCTTGGATAGTTTCTTGGATAATTTCTTGGATAGTTTCTTGGATAGTTTCTTGGATAGTTTCTTGGATAGTTTCTTGGATAGTTTCTTGGATAGTTTACTGGATAGTTTTTTGGATAGTTTCTTGGATAGTTTCTTGGATAGTTTCTTGGATAGTTTCTTGGATAGTTTCTGGGATAGTTTCTTGGATAGTTTCTTGGATAGTTTCTTGGATAGTTTCTTGGATAGTTTCTTGGATAGTTTCTTGGATAGTTTCTTGGATAGTTTCTTGAATAGTTTCTTGAATAGTTTCTTGAATAGTTTCTTGTCCCACTATATTCTAACACTAAATCAATATTATAGTCATTCGTTTAAAATTTGGCAATTTATTATACAGTTAGTAATTTTAGTATTGAAAACTTGAATTTCATACAGACTTTTAATTTTTAAGTAAGAAATTTTATTTAAATTAACTGCTAATTTAATTAATTAATGTGAACTTAATATACGTATATTTGTGGAATAAGGTTCTGAGGTGTTTAATGTTCAATTGGAGTTACAATAAATTAAATTCTTTTCACGTCTCTGTCAGTCGATCACAATTTAATACACTTATTAATTAGTGTATTATTATTACTCTATATATATATATATATATATATATGAAGGAAGGTGTAACGACCGTACTAATGATCATAAACAAGAAATTAGTAGGTAATTCGGTCTGTAAACTGAAAGACTTGATATTTTTTTCTTTAGACTCTCTATGTTTCGCCACTGCTTGGTGGCTTCTTCAGGAGAACCAAGCTACAATTAAAAATCATAATAAATGTATAACAGGTACAAAATACCTATTATACTTACAAAATTATCAAAGCCACACACTAACTAGACATAACAATACACAACATATACCGTCACTATCGAAGAACATTATACGTTGTCATTATATGTTGTTCTTCGATCGTGACGGTATATGTCGTGTATTGTTATGTCTAGTTAGTGTGTGGCTTTGATAATTTTGTAAGTATAATAGGTATTTTGTACCTGTTATACATTTATTATTATTTTTAATTGTAGTTTGGTTCTCCTGAAGAAGCCACCAAGCAGTGGCGAAATATAGAGAGTCTAAAGAAAAAAATATCAAATCATTCAGTTCACAGACCGAATTACCTACTAGTTCCTTATTTATTTTATATATTGTATATATATACATATATATATATATATATCACCTCGCTTTTTACACAATTATAAAATCTTACATATGAACGTTATTTCGTTGTTTGCTGCTCCTTGTCTTT
>JAVIWB010001269.1:0-20514 GCA_031893035.1 Dermolepida albohirtum | reverse complement strand
AGCCATCATACGTTAAATTACTGACTACACAAAATGGATTTTATTGAAAGCAATTGTTCATGTTTAAGTTCGTTTTGTTATGTATACCTTGTCTCAGAATAAGAAGGCGTAATTCAAATAACCCGCTAAAACACGGAACACATAGCTTAAAAATGTAACTTACCATGAAAATGAAACATAAACAGTTGTGAATGTAGTCATTTGTAAACAATATTAATCTTTTTCTTTATTATATAAGAATAAATGGAAAAAAAAACATTTTAATGAAAATATGATTGTACAAACGTTACTTTTTGGATTAATATGTACGACCTATCCAAAATCAAGATTAAATATTATTAAAATAAAATAATACAAAAATGTAAATAAACGTTTACAGGTTATGAAAAATGGCGGATATCTGGCGTTCATTTATCCATATTAAACTTACCTGTTCAAGAACCAATGAAATTTCTTAAAAATATGTACTATTTTGGCGCAACGTTTGAATCACTCCTTATTCTGAGACAAGATATAGTATTAAAGTATTGTATAACTGATACACAAATGCAGAATACTATTGAAAAGTAATTAGTAAATTATTAAATTGAAGAATATTTTTTAACATTCATTTAAAGTTTTTTATATTTTATTTGATGTCCTAGCAATCAATAGGAATAAAGTGGCGTAGTAGAAAAGTAATTGAAGTCGCCTGTCAAAATATTAATGTCACCTCGAAGAAAACTAACAACTTAAGTACGGGGGTTTATTGCAAAATTTACAAAACTGATAATAAAAATATTTTGTAACTCCACCTCTTTCCTTAATAACGTTTTTAGTTTTTTAGGGCATGCTGTTAATATAAGTCGTATTCGTTTCTGTAATATTTGTGCCACATCTTTAATACATTTCACACCTTTTCAATCGGGTGTAGACAGGGAGAATATCCTTATCATGAATTGACAAGTTAATAATTTCAAAAATATTTCCTCAGAGTTTATCTCTATTATAAAATTATGATATTTTATCTTCCTAAATTTATTGTTTCCGCCAGTATAACAAAAAACTCGCATAGACTCGTTGAGTACGTAAAAAGAATATTGAGCGTTGATGAGTTTCTTTCACTTATATTTTTCGGGTAAATAGAATACAATGAATAAGCGATTTTTCCGGCAATAAACTCGTCCGTTGCATATGAGGACACTTTCCTTTATTAAGAGCAGTACTCGCATTATTTCTAAATAAATTCCTTCTGATAATTACACATCGTGAGATGTGTCCAGTAATGCAGAAACGCGTGTTTCTTTTTTGTTATATGGTATACCTTTGAATTTACTCATATTGACCAATGTTTGTCGTAACAAAGCAGAACAGAAGAAACGATTCTTCCAACTATCGCACACAAGCAATAAATCACAGTTCTATTGACAGGTAATAACTAGAGCTGAGAAGATTCTATTTTCAGCATACTTATTTTTATTCATCTTGTTTTATATTAAACGAACTTAATACATTGATTAATTATGAATTTTGTAATTTTTTTTGCGACTTAGCAACAGTTATTGAGAAATATTATAAACCAAAATAGTATTCAACATAAACACAAATACATGAAGAACGAATATATACAATTTACTTCATTGTATATCATATCAAACAGAAATAGCGTCAGTTGAATTTCATTCTCGTTGTTCGATTTAGGTAGTAGTAAACTTATTTGTAGGTTTAATAAAGAAAACAAGTACATTTAATGAATTACATAATATAACTAACTAATTCTACGTCACATATTGGTTTTGTTTATGGCTGTCCAAGAATGAATGCGTTTCTTCATCACTTTCTTGTGAGAATCAACTATTATATATAATAAAGTATTATACCGTAATGTTGAATGATAATCATTTTTATAAGAGGTTGTTTAAAATCCCTCTTATCATTGGGCGAGATTTGTAAAGGGTGTTTCAAATTGTGCGGTTTTTTTTAAGAATAAATAAAATATAGATGGAGCACTGAATTTGTCTGGGTATGGGGGCATTTAAAAAGTGCGATGTATGACATTTATAAAAATGACTTTGTACACGGTACTACAACGCGTTCAAATTGTTGAATTACTTTATGAAAATCAGCGTTCTGTGAAAAGAGATTTTAGAAAATTACGTGAATTTTATGGTTTACATAATCGTCCATCTGAAAGCATTATTGGTCGAATTATTAAAAAATTTCAACAGACCGGTTCCGTGGAAGATCAAAAAAGTGAAAAATACAGTCGTAGTGATCATTCACAAGAAAATATTGGTTTGGTTCGTGAAAGCGTTGCTGAAGATCCAGAAATGTCCATTAGACGACGTTCACAACAACTTGGACTTAGTGGATCAACAACATGGTGTATTTTACACAAGGATTTAGTTCTGAAGGCATATAAGGTTCAAATAACACAGGAACTGAAGCCATTAGATCATTTAAAACGTCATTCATTTGTCAATTTCATCAATGAACAACCAGCTGATTTTTTTCTGTGGTGAGCAAAATCCACGAATTATTCATGAGAAACCTATGCATCCTAAACGAGTTACTGTTTGGTGTGCATTATGGTCAGGTGGTGTAATTGGATCTTATTTCTTTGAAAATGCTGCTGTGAAGCTGTAACTGTCAATGGTGATCGATGTCGTTGGATGATAACCGGATCCGGCCCGCGTATTATTTCATGTCTGATATCTATCGCTAAAAATTATGAACATTACTTTAAAATGCACTACTTTTCAACGCGGCCCGCGAACGTATTTGTACATTAAAGTTTGGCTCACATGTCAAAGGCTGCCCATACCTGATCTAGAGGATATGTGGTTTCAACAGGATGGCGCTACACCTCACTGTGCACACGAATCAATTGATTTATTAAGAGAAAAATTTCCTGGACGTGTAATCTCAAGAAACGGTGATGTTAATTGTCCACAAAGATCATGTGATTTGACACCGTTAGACTATTTTCTTTGGGGTTATGTGAAAAGTCAGGTTTATAAAAACAATCTACAATCAATTCCTGCTTTGAAAGATGAAATTATTCGTGTCATTGGTGAGATGGAGCCTCAATTATGTCAAAATATCATTAAAAATTTTAACAAAAGAATGGACGTTTGTGGAGCTGCAAGAGGAGACCATTTAGCAGATATTATTTTGCGCATATAAATGTCATAACTGATACTACAATTACCAATAAAAAGTTTTTGAAAGTGAATGCAAATTATGTGTTTTATTTATTCTTTAAAAAAACCGCGAAATTTGAAACATCCTTTACATTAAATAATATGGTATGGAAATGATTATTACAAATATTATAATTGAATACTTATAATCCTGTTTTACATTGGCTTTGTGTAATTCTTTTATTTTAATATTTTTTATTTCTTGATTTAATTTATTCATATCTTGCAAAGAAATTTTACTTATAATTGAATTTTCGTTTTGATTTAATGATAGACTAACTAATTGTAATTTTGGCATATTATAAACTTCTCCATGTCCTTTATTTTGCAATAAAAAAACTTTATTGTTGATTGGTACGCTACAATTTGGTATTATTTGAATGAACACATTCTTGTTCATTTCTAGTACACCAATTTCATTACATTTATAGTGAATTTTTACAATTTCAGGAGTGAATATTAACAGATAATTTATTTACATTTTTTGAACAGAAGTTTCACTTAATGTAACAGAGATATTTTTTCTTCCTTTTTCATCAAATCTAATATATAATTTTTGTGCTTCGGTAATAGGTATTCTCCTGGCACACATATGTCTCTTCTATTTTCTCTCACGAGCGTGTCCGTAATGTATAAATTTTATCAACCATTATCAAATACGATTCGGTAGGGATGGAATAATATTGGTAAGGAATACGATTACTTGTATTAATTCGTGGTTAAACTGTAATATTCCTATAGCGGTTTTAGAGTTTGTTTTATTTTGCATCGCTTCTTGATTATTTTTTATTATTTCAGACGTATTTGTTACATGTTTTGATAATTTTGTTAACACAGATCAACCTAATTTTTATTGATGAACACATTTTTAATTCTTTTGCAATATTTTCAATGTATTATCGATTCGTTCTATTTTTTCATTATCCATCAGACCAAAAACCCAATTATCTTTGAGCAATTCGATGTTTTTAGACACTTGTTTTATCAATACATCAATTAAGAACAGTTTGCTCTACATTTATTCATTTACTTTCTGTTGTATTTTTATTTATTTTTTCACAAAATTTGTCTTTAGATTGTTCGACATTTTTATAAATTTGTTCATAGATAATTTTACTAGTATCTTTCCTATCTTGAACCTATTGATTATGCTTTGATTATTAATATCAAAAGGCTTGGTCTTTCATTAATTATTTAAAAAGGTGTAGTTTTGTACCAGTTAGTATGTAAACTATTATAGCCTAATGCTGTCTTTATTATACAATTTTCTAGGGAATATTCTTTTTTACCTAGCTTAAACACACAAAATAACAAATAAAACTGCTAAGGTTGCAGCTACGCTGGAGGAGATGCTGCTAGCCTTTAGCAAAACTAACCCTCAGCAAACGCAACAAAAAAATTTCTTACAACACAAACATTTAATTATTTTAAACGGCGAATACAATGAAAACATCAACTCTCTAAACGGAATAAGGACAAAGAAAAGAGAACTATAAGTGTACCCAAAAGGATAACAGGCGGACATTATACTGGTATTAGAGACCCACCTCCAACCAGTACAGAAATTAAACATTAAAACTACAATACATTCAGAAAAGCTAGATCAACACCAGAAGAGAGAACGGCGATTTATGTAAAAAAGAACATAAAACACACAATTACTGATATCAGATACCAAAGAATTGTATATAAATGGAATTATCGTACACACGATAAAAGGAGACATCCACATATACTCAACATATTCGCATCCGAAGGCTGTTTTCGAGCAAAAAGCATTTGATACAATGTTGAACAACAATAAGCAGACAATAATAGCTAGAGATCTGAAGGCAAAGAACACAGTGTGGGGATACATAAAAGACAAACAACATAGGATTGCTAAAATATCACGAAAAACGAGGTGCTAATGTCATAATACCAGATAAACATATATTTCAGAATAGGATACACACCTGATAAACTAGACCTAGCAATCTCAAACAATCTGAACCTGACAATAGAAATAGAAGAAGCGTTAAGCTCGAACCACAATCCCACAATATTGTGCTGGAGAACAGGAAAAGAAGTAAACACAACACACACACACTGGTCGACCTCGACAACACATCTAAATCAGCACACACCATCCAAAACACAAATAAATAAGAAACGTGAACTCGAAAATGCAATTACACAAAAAACACGATTAAAACAACCGCAGAAGTCAGTACATTCCACTTAATACACAAATACAATACAGATAAACTACCACAAAACATAAAACAATTAATAAAATACAAAACCACACTACACACACTACAAGTTGAAGACGCCATTAGCGATTTTAAAAACTCGCAATAACAAGACAAAAAACACAACGACGTATGGCGAATATGTAAATTATTTAAGAAACAAAAGACAATAATATCACTACTAGAAACCACAAATGGAACGGCCATTAGGGACGAACACAAAGCGGAAGCATTCGTGGAACAAATAGAAACACAATTTTCGCCAAATTGGAGAAACACCGAAATAAAACACATCACAGAAATAAACAGACGTACACTATCGTCCATATTAGTTCGGACAGCTAGTGAAATGCAGTAAAAACCCTTTTAAAAATAATATAATTGTGTTTAAATATAAATAATATATTTACATTAGGTCGTTTACGAGATTTATAACCAATTGCAGGCAAATATGTATTAGAGTACCTACGAATAGTTAACTATATTTACTATACTTTATGACACTGCGGTAATTCCTAGAATAATCCGTACCGCCATAAATACGTTTATTTTTGAGATAATATTGCAAGCAAAAAATTTGCGAAACTTACCTGGCCTCACCCCAAAGTCTTGTGTACCGAAATATGCTTTAGTTTTCAAATAAACTTGCTAACGTGCGCATCGCTGATAAGACCGTATTTTTTACGATAACTTCTTAAAATGCCGAGGGGAAAACCAACAAGTTTAAAAAAACATTCTGTAATTATTACTTTTTATCAAGAAGGTTATTCAGTGCGTCAAATTTCTGAAAAGACATGTTAATAAATCGACTGTTATCATTCGGCGACATCAACCCACCGGTAGATTAAAAGATCCGACACGCTCAGGCCGTAAGCGAATAACATCTTACGCCGACGATGAGCGTATAAAATTGTTGAGTAAACAAAAGAGGACACTGATAGCACCCGAAATCGCCGCAGAAACGAATGGCAACCATGGTCAAGAAAAATGTCTGTTACTACGGTGAAAAGAAGATTAAAAGCTGCAAATTTTCACGGCCGCATTGTTATAAGAAAACCCTTCGACGGGGAAACAAGCAAAAACGACAACAATGGGCGGAAACACACAGAGATTGGACACTGGATGACTGGAGAAGAGTCTTATGGACTGATGGATTAAAGTTTAAAGTGTTTGGACAATCAAAGCGTGTTTTTGTAAGAAAAGCGAGTGATCGAAGAATGCTGAGGGATTGTATAGTGCTAACCGTAAAACAAGGAATAAGTTCTGTGCTTGTTTAGGGTTCCTTTTACTACGCCGGCACAGGGGACCTGAAGTGAATCGAGGGTATTTTGCGAAAGGAGGGTCATTTAGAAATATTGCAAGAAAATGCAATACCATCGGACAACGACCCCAAACACTCAGTAGTAATATGTAAGAATTTCTTAATAGCGAAGGAAACAATAATACCTTACAGGTAATGACATGGTCACCGCAAAGCCCCGACCTAAACCCCATAGAATTGTTATGGGATGAATTGGAGAGGAGGGCCCGAAAAGTGTATCCTGCCTCAACAAATCACTTGTGGAACATATTGCAAGAAGAATGGAATAGTATACCAAATAAAGTTCTTGACAAACTTGTGAAACGGATGCCTTGAATTGTAAGGGCTGTTCTTCGCGCAAAAGGCGGTGTCTTCCATGAGCGGAATGTTTAAGATATCTTTTTCTTCTGTTTATTTAACATTAGAATTACTTTACTTTTTATTATTATACAACACGGCATTATAACTACATACGCTAATGACACTGTATTATTAACACAATCATTCAAAGAACAAATAGCCGCAAATAAATTGCAACAAAACGTAGAAGAATTAATCATGGCGCATCGCGATAAACGCGGACAAAATGTAGGCAATAATGTTCAAAAACAAAAAAAACCTCCACCGGAGCGGCTAAAAATAAAGGACATAATCATAGAATGCAAAGATGAAATAAAATATTCTCGTAGTAACTCTAGATAAAACACTATCATACAAAAAACACATAGATAACAATAAAAAAAACACACAGACCCTGGGTGCCTTGATGATGCTAACCAGAAAACAATCCACACTAACACGAACAACAAAAATACTAACATAAAAAGAAATAATAAGACTGATATTTACATACGCTTCACCTATTTGGATACATATCAAGAAAACACACAAGGCAAGACTAGAATCATTTCAAAACTAAACACTACGGTTAGCCCTAAACGCACCGTGGTTTGTACGAAACACAAATACAGAAGAAGCAAAACTCGATCCACTAATGATACATATCAAGAAACTAGCTAAACGTTTTTATGATCAGATGAAAGACCACGACAACCCGATACATATGCACATAACAGATTACCCAACTACACACTCAAAATACAGACAATGCAAGGAAATTGAAACAGAAAACGGCGAACAGCCTAATATCAACAATCAAAGCAAGACCAATCAAGACTTCAAGTAAAAGGGCCAAGCCCTAACTCAAAATTACTGTAAGAAGCAAAAGCAAAGAAGGACGTTTTTCTTCTGTAACAATTTCTAACCATGTTATTTAAACGATTTGTTTTTTTTTTTCCGTTTTCACCTTTATATACATAAAACTGCTCTAAGGATATCACTTTTAGGTGGAATTTTATTATTATTAGTTTGTTTGCTATAATTTTGAAATTCTACAAACGCTTCTTCTTTGTGCACATTGATAATACAACTATTCCCTACAAGTTTTAGAAAACAAAAGTCAATTTTATTCTCTGGTACTATCACTATTGTAATTCCAAACAATCAATTTTTTTTTTAATTGACATAAAAATATCTTCATCACGTTAAATATTTGTAACTTCATCATTTTCATTGTTAATGTTAATTTTTTCAAATGATTGGTTCTCAATTTTTTTTACAATGTTTTCATAAATTTGCTGATATTTCCTGCAACAAATTATTAAATTTTATCGTAATTGTAAGGTTCGCACAGTATATAACACTTTCCAAGATTTTTGGCAAATGCAAGCGCTTTATTAAAATTTTCTGCAGTGAATGAATGCGTTTTTTCTCATTTTTATGTCCAAAGATATATTTCTTTTTCTTTATGTTACTGAACGTTGGTTAAACATTTTTGGGTTAAGAAAATTATTAATCTTAACAGTATGGTAAAAACGTTGCCTACTTACTGTGTATTGAATAATATACCGTTGTTAAGGTCTGATTCTAATGTCTAAATTTTTAAATAATTATTGATGCTTTTTTAATGCAAGTACACATGTGATGACCAGCAAAACTTAATGTACTTCTATCTTTATTTCATACAACACTAATGCTTTTCGACATCATCAAATAAGTTACTGTATACGCTTGTTACTTTGATAACTTCTAGGAAAATATATTTTCTGACTGCATAAATTAAGAATGCGCATAAAAATTACTCCCTAAATTGTGTTATATTTTACCACGTTAAAAAAAACACTTAGAAAAAGTGCCGCGTAAATTGAGGGATAGCTGTTTTTGTTTTCTACAAATTTACTACTGTTTTTAGTATGTCCAAACGATTTGAAAGCAAAGAAGAACAAAATATTTTGTGTGGTATTACTTTTTGAACTCTTCTTAACCTTAAAATTCATTTCTTACAAATTCACTAATTCTACGAAACGCGTGTACTGTACATTTTACATGCAGTAGATTAAGATAAAGTGTCTTAAGTATTCTGCCAGTTGGTATTTTAACATATAAGCAGCTGCATCTGTGCCAAATAACAAACTTTACTGCAGTCAGAAGTGTTTGTAATTAAATCATTCATTATTTTATTATTTATTTTTGATTTTTGTAGCTATTGGACTATTGTGCTTATAGCAACAGATTAGTAGTTTCGTTAACTCTTACCCATAAGTATTTGTCAGAAACTAAAATTAATCAGAATTCAACTTATCTAAATGCGAAACATATTCACTCGGATTATCTTTGAGCATGTCTGAGTCGTTCAAAATAGGCATTTCTGCTCCATGCTATCTGTTTCTGGGTTTCCGGGCTGGAACTGCGTCACTTGTATATCTGCCGACATTTCGTACCCATTTGTATGGGACATCTTCAGGGCTCAACTACTGCACTGAAACGTCGACATATATACAAGTGACGCAGTTCCAGTCCGAAAACCCAGAAGCAGATAGATCTGGTAATCATGTTTAAATCATTTAACCATTTACAAATTATATTAAGTATCTAGTTCAAACACACAGAATGATAAAATATTTGAGGGAACAATACTATTGTATTTTGATCACGGACTGTGCATAAGCAAACTCGCATTTTAGATGAAGTTATGCATCAATCCATTTGTTTTGTGTCATTCGTTATTTATGTGATAGAAATTGCGGAGATTAAATTTGTCAGGGACGAATAAAGTACGAAGCAATATCTGAAGAAGTTGTGTTATGAAATAATACAATTGTAACCGTTCCAATATCTTTAGGCAATTTTACATGTACTTCAGACAAGATTATAAACTATTGGAATTTAAAATATTAAATTATAAATATATTTTTGACATCTGTAGCACTAATAAATATTATCTGTATTATTTTCAAAATATTTTGGTATTTATATATTTAAGTAGTTTAATTTTAACGAGTTGACTAAATTATTTTTAAAAGAATAATTACTTTTCAATGGTGTTATTTATTTCTTAGACTTATGTAGATAAATCAGTATACTTAGTGTTATACATATTTGAATATATGTACATATTAGGTATTAGTAGGAGTTATTGAGGAGCTACTGCCATTTAATCTGAATTGTGATGGTCGGCGTTTGATAAAATTGTAGATACCGAATTCTTACCGACCATATATTTCATAGTTCTTATTAAAATGGCTAAGCACATAGCATATAAAGATACCCAACTCTTTTGTTATACATAACCTTCCAAATTAAGTTTCACGAGAAGTATGTTAGTTATCTTGTAAACTTATATGCACAAATTTTTTCTAATACATAGGAAATAAAAAGAAAATGCATTTGTTATGGCGGGAAACTGATCTGGATACCATGAATATAGTTGATCACGGCGAATCCTGGGAGAATTCAGCGAATATAGTTTGTTCAGCGCCTACTACACCTTTATATATCAACACAGATCTAAAACAAAGTTCAGATTCCGACTTCTATACTAGTAGGCTAAAAACTAGTGATTCCACCAGTGAAGAGATGATGTCTAGCTCAAATTTCCTACCTCAAGAACGACCGGAAATTAAAACCGTTAGAATTGTGAAACGTGAATCAGAGAGACGGCAAAGAGATAGAGAAAAAATTTCAAATGGAAAGTGGGATCCTTTGTTCGAAGAAGACACTACGTCTTCGCAAAGTTCTAGCGTCCTCTTTCGGCCAACACCAATTCAAAAAACGCAGAGCAATACAAATATCGGCGCATTATCCCCTAGTTTCGAAACCGACAAAACTAGTAGTGGTGTGCTAAGTAGACAAAGTTCATTATCTAGTCCGAGTTTGCCGCAAGGTTTTTCCGATGTCCGAACTGTGTCAAATGAAGCGTCTAGTGCAAACAAATCACCGGAATTATCACCTGTGTTCAAGAGCGAAGCTGCAAGGCAAATAATAATCGAAATGTCCAATCAAGAACTGCCAAAACAGTTGAACAGACGCGTCATTCCCAAAGAAAAACGACGCCATTACACGGCACCGAACAATAATTTAATTATGAAAAGTTTCCATCAATTACCTATAGATGATATTAGTTTCGATAAATTAAATGGCAGGAGAGCCAGAGATGATTTGGATATGGAAAGGGCCTTGCGACAAAGAATAGACGCCCCAGATGTAGTCAGATCTACTTTGAGTAGTAAAGAACTTAAATATAATGAAAATACTATTGATAATATATTAGGCACACCTAATAAAATTAGTATACCAGAGCGTTATATTCCTGAACAATTACCTCAATTATCGGCAGAAGAACAGGAACACAGGTTAAGAAAAGTAGAGTCAATTAAAAAGATGTTGTCTGATACAACAATTATTAGCAGCAGTTCTCCAAATTTAGCTTCAGGTACGAATAAGTCATATTTTTTTGCGTATAATTTAAAATGTATTTTTTTTAGATGATTGTAAAACTGAAAGTTCTCCTTCTAATATAATTAATAAAGCGACAACGAAAATAATTGAAGAAAAAAAACAACGTGAACATTTATTACAATTAAATCAAATACTAGCTAAACAAGTCATGGAAATGAGCAAGATAGTAGCAGGTATGACGCTATAATTGCGTGCATTCTTTTAAGTTTAAAATTTGCATGAATTTAGAGGCATATATTTTATTTTTATTTATCAAGCACCCTTTTGCATTAGTTTTTTTTTTTGTTTTAATGTCTTAGGTTCCAACAACCCAAATGAACAATGATTGGCTTGCAGCTTGCTGACGGTCAAAGGTGTGTTTATGACAGTGCATGTTTATACATATATTTTTTGTTTAATATTTTAAGATGAAATAATATAAGAACTTTTCTCATTTCAATGTATCTATAACTTGTTTTGTAGTTGATTTTACCTTCCACTTTCACAAATGGAGTTTGTTATAACTCCTAATGGTATGTAAGAAATGGCGGAAAAGCGCTAATGTAAAAACTGTCTTATTTAACTTTTCCCAGATTGATTTGTGGAAATATGTTGCTTAATATTGCGTATGGATACTTAATGTTTTATTTTTATGACGCATGTTGGAACTGTACTGTGAATGATAAAAGACCAGCATGTTTCGTATGAACAATATTTGCATTACGAGATCAAAGATAATTAAACCCAAATCAAACTTTATCGTATAGGATAACAGTTACAGGTTTATCATTGAGTTTATCTGTCAAGCATTGCAAACCGCCGATATAAACTTAATGTGTTGGGATGGAGGGAGTTACATTGCAGCCGTTTGTTAAAAATCAACTCCCTTTTCACCACCCACCCGCAACGAGATGGACTTTAACTACCGACACTTTCTTCTATAAATTTTTATTGAATACGAATCTTAACGTCATTGGCAAGACTACTATCAGTTTCTTGTGTAGCAAAAAATTATTGTCCATTAAAATATATAAGCAAATATAATGAATACATATTTTTTATTACACTGGGGAAATTATGTAGTTGGTGTTACATGTAAATTATTTCAAATATGGGGGGGTTCTTATATGTCACTGCATGGACTCTTGCTTATTTTCAGGGTGATAGTGACGAACTCATGTTTCATCTTCAGTAACAATTCGGTCGAAAATACTTGAAAAATCTTCACCACAGAGTTCTAAAAATTCTTTGTAGTATCCGACTCGCACTTGTTTTCTTGTTTTTGAGCGCCGTGAGCACTAGCGGTACCTTGCAATGATTTTTGAAAGTTATAGATCATGAAGAATAGTGTGTACGGTACTAACGTATAGATTAGCCGTTATCTCTGCTCACATTCCAACCTTTTATTCGGGCCATTCTGCAGTACAAGTTTCTCAACATTTTTCATATTTTGTTCTATAGCGGTAGTAACTGAGTCGCCCGAGCGAGGATCGGCCAGCCTGAAAGATTTTTTTGATCTTTTCCTTGTTTTTTAAGGAATTTAATCACTGCATGGGTACTAGATTTTCTCTAATGTTGTCTCGTCAGCCATTCTCATCTTTGACGAAGGATTATTAGCGAACTAATGATCACAATATACGAAATTTTATATTTATGCCCTCAGATATTCTTATTATCTAATGAATTAGTCAAATTACCCACATCATTAGTTAATCATCCTGATACCGAGAATACATTGATGTACGAATACCCACTTTGTTTTAATTATATTAAATTAATAAATCTATCTACGCGAAGATTTAAAAGCGATACATATAAACTGAATGCCTTTATTAATTTAAAAAATCATTACAAAGATCTTAGTGAAGTATTATTTGATAAATATTATTTAATATTTAAATATCAAATTCCAACAGATAATTTTGCCTTTGTATTTACAGTTCCCATGTACAATTTTATTTATTTTTTTATAATTCAACTACTAAAATAATATAAATATTTACTGTGTAAAATTTAAATAAAAATTTGCCAAGAATTAGATTTAAAAACTGAAATAATGGAAGTGCCTGGACTAAGAAAATACTAAATATTAAGTTCAGAAGCATGTTTTATTGAAGTTAGTTCTGAAATTCGTTTGATTGAAATTGAGTTCAGTGATGTTATTGAAAACATTTATTACGGATTATAACTATTTTATATTGCTGTCTAAACAAATACATAATTAGGGTATATTATTTCATAAGACACTACAAAAATTGTTAAAAATAATGACGACCATCGGTTCAATACAATACACTCTTCACATTATCTGACACTTGGAGCAACATGTTTTGAGGATTTTAATTAATTTTTCTTGTTATTGCATTGCTTAGTTCTTCCAATGTATGTATTGTTTTGAAAAGCCACGGTCCCTGACTAATCACTGTGTCACAATAAACTTATAGAAATCTTATTGTTTCTGTTCAGTATGTACTGAGACTCATTCTGAAAATATCCATTAATTTAGAACTAGTACTATTTCATATGGATTGTCGGTTACACAATTTCGATCCGTTCAAAATGCTTGATAACAGCGTTCTTATGGTTTGTAAAATAGTGACGATCAAAATTTTCATCAGCAAAATTTTGTTGAAACTGTTGAATACAGGAATCAAGACTATAAACCCAGGTTCCACCCTGGTTGCGTGTAGCACTTAGGAAATGTGCCATTAAAATATAGATATCTTGTTCAGATGTAAACACCATAACACCGTAAAAATATTAAAAAATAACGCTTAGGTCTCAAGAGAATTGAAATAATAAGATAATTAGCAAATCGTGTTTTATAACGTAAAACTATGTCAAAATACTGATAAATAAACTAAAATATTTATTTCTGGTAATTTTTAAAGCCTGGTAATGTTCGAAGACTAAAGTTACTGCATTTCCAAGATGGATATCCGATAGTATTGCCCACAACAGATGCATTCTTTGATGTCTTGTTTCACTTTCTTGGGCTAAGAGAATATATTCTATAATATTATATAAGCCTGGACTTTGTGTAGACCATATCTTTGTACTTGGTACTCTTGTTTCTTCTTGTTGGCTTAAGAATTCTTTTTTACTAACTTGGAATCATGTCTAGGATCGTCTTGCTGTAGGTAACATTATCATATGTATATAACATATCGAGGTAGGATGGTATATTTTTCTAATATTCTTTTGTATGCTTTCGTTGTTAGTTTCTATTCATTTTTACATCAGCACATCACACACAGAAATATACTCTCGGCCTAGTACATTCTTATCTCTTGGCTTTATAATAATCTGCCATAATGGTTCTAAAAGAGATTTCCTTAGTCGTCGACTAATATATTAACATCCGTTAAGCGCAAATGATTGAAAATCCAACTCGCCAATCACAACACTTGGCGCCATTAATTATCTCCCTACGTTTTACGTTTTAGAACATATTTAAACGAGATGTCTTCACAAAATTTAAACGTTTTTTTTTTTGATGTCTTAATATAGGTGTCCGCACAAAACCAGGTTATTTCAAAGTCTTTAGCGCTAATTCTGTACTAACTTTCTACGATTTCATAAGGATGTAATTTTGAAAAGTATTCATTGAGTCTATTAAGTCTTTAAGGTTGTTTTGATTTTTATCGCCTACGTCATCAGTTTAATTATTTTTCTTATAGTGTGTTGTGTATAGCGAGAAAACTTATCGGTTTTACAACTTCCACTTGAATATAATTTTCTTGATATAATAAAATGATTTTATTACTGTTCATAAGAATCGTCTTCGCCGTCTTTTCTGTTTTTTTTTTGTAATTTACGCGATAAGGAACTACAAAAGTTTCATTAATGTGATTACTTTTATCGGTAAAGTTTTAAAACAACGGAAGTCATTTTAATTAAATTAATCTGTTTCATGATCAAATATAAACTGAAAGCATCAATGCTCCAAATTCGTTTAAATAACATCATTAAATTGATATAGATTTTGTTGTATGCGGGGCACCTACATACTTCAAGTGCACAAAAGAGGCCTTAAACTCTCCATTAAGGATTTTTCAGAACTACATTGACTATCCGGTTATCAACCTTCAAAGGACAAAAAATCTGTTTGTCATTACAGAAACTTTTTTAAAATTTTGATTTCTTGTAATAAAATATTTACCGAAATTCTCTTGTTTCGCGATCAATCAAATAATTATTAGGCACTAACTGTATCTGGTTTCATTTCGTTGATAACTAGCAGCAGAAGAGAACTTTTTACTATGTAGAATATAATTTATAAATTATATATATATATATATATATATATATATATATATATATATATATATATACATATATATATATATATATACATATATATATATATATATATTATAGACAATTATGCTATAGAAGAAGGGTTCTGAATGTTTTCGACCTGATAAAGAAAGAAATTTTTGGAATTTTTTAAATTTTTGTATGTTGAAATGCAATATATTTAGACTAATGATTTATCAATTTTTTAATATTCCCAGTATAATATAATTTGTCCAGCTCTGCAAAATAAGCTGTTGTCTTAACTTCGACTTACGAATATGGCGCATGTGGAAGCACTTCGTAGCGTATGCCATGGAGTTTTACAGGGATAATCCGAGATCTGTGTCCAGGCACATTATTTTGGTGAAAGAGCACCGTTTTCGCTACGGCACACTTTCACCTGTTTCCCACTGTTTGCACTGCTGCGTTATCTCTGATGTGCAATCGTGACTCCATATTTAATCTACTGTTATAAAACTTCAAACTTCTGTTAATACGTTTGTTGTTGAGTATTAGCGAAGGCAACACTCATCGAGAGGAAGGTTTTTCCGTACATCCCAAAACATTGTGTGAAATGTAGTGTAGCCCGTCGAGATCTTGGCAGTGTTAGCAACATCATGTATTTTCAGTTGGTGATCGCTTAATACGGCGTTGTGACATAACAATTTAGTCGGTCGTAGCGGTTTGTGAGCGTGCCGAACGTTCAATATCTTCAATAGATGTACGACATTCTTTATATTCAGCAACACATTTTTTTAAAGTCAAAAACGAAGGAGAAGGATACTTTAAAGTGAAATCTATCTCTTCTATTACGTTTGTTCGGGTTAAACTCCTTAGAATAAGGTATTTTATAAGAGCTCGAATTTCATTTATGTACATTTTTCACAAAATGTAAAAATTTATTTGCTTTACGTGATCCTCACAAACAAGCAACTAAATACAAGCGTGGGAAACTTTGCAATACTCCGTCTTAACTTTAGTTAACGGGGGATGTAAATATATGGATTATTTTTAATATTAAATATTATAGTCACTTGATCATAATTGCGCCACTTCGTCAGATCGCGTGATTTAACACACATGAATGTCTTATAGACGTCTGCGCAATGCACTATTCAAAAGCCTGTTTGTGCGATCCAGTTGTTCGTAGATTGTTGTTCTAACATATTGTAAAGTATGAATTTATGTTGTAAAGTTTACGTTATAAAAGTGTATATACACTTCGATGTAATATTAGTGACTTTTATTTGTAATTGAAATATGGGTGACGAAGAAAGGATTTTGGTGAATCAGCAATGAATATTGGAATGAAGTTAGGTGTTGGTAAAACTATTGTTGATGATTGGCCAAGAAATCTTGCGGAGATTGAAAAATGAGTAAGCGGCAGTTGTTGAAAGTTAGAAGAACTATACAAAAAGACATACACGTGGAAGAGGCTTTACATCTATGGCAGAGAAGAAAAGGAATGCCAATTTCAGGCTTGCTCCAGAGAAAAGCATTTCAATTAAAAAAAAACTTATCAAAAAAGACGATGTGAATTTAGTGTCGGTGACAGGTGGCTTGATCGCTGGAAAGAACTTTTGGGGGACGACAGGTGATGATTAGTGGTAACCTTGTCTGTAAATTGCGACGCTGATCATGGTTTAGAAAATACCTTTTTCATTTGCTGGATAAGGAAAATATTTTCGATAATTGCGATAAAACGTGTTTGAATTACCGAATGTTACTGTCTAAAACATTAGTGTCTAATCAAGAAAAGGTCACAACGGGGTTTAAGAAGAGTATGGACTGAATTACAGTTTTAGCTTATAGTAACGCAACCGAAAGCCATAAATTAAAACTAAACTTAATTTGAAAATCTTGCAAGCCTAGAGCTTTCAAAAATCTTACAGATTTTTGTCACTATACTATGCACATAAAAAAATGGGTAGATAAATGGAGAAATTTTCAAAAAATGGTTCATTTATGAATTTGTGCCAAAAGTTAAGCAGCATTTAGCTGAAAATAATTTCCCAAGAAAAGCAATCCCTTTTTATATAATGCTCCTTCGAATTCAACAAATGATCAATGAAAATGGAAGAATAAAAGCGTTGTTTTTGCTTGCATGTCAGTTACTGGACAAATGAATACTAGAAGTTTTAAAAAAGACAATGTTTGGAAGCAGTAATGAATTTTCAAAAATGTATCTATTGCGAGTTTTCATCGAAACTTCTGTTAAAACTTAAAAAGTAGTTAAACTGTAGTAATATATATTTATTCAAAATAATTACAGTTTATAGAAGTATTCAATTCTTAATTTATTCTTGTCATTATATCCTCCCCTAGCTTTTATAACGACTTCCCAAATTATGGATATACTTCTTATCAATTTCTCTGAATAGTAGATATAACGCCGGCATTGCGCAATGGTAAGAGCGCTTAACTTCAAGTTAATTATTTAAAGAAGTCGGTGGTTCCAAACAGGCCCGAAGTGACGTGACTCTTAAATCGTTTATCGTTAGTCCGTCCACCGATACCCCTCAGTGTTTTGGAAGAATAATCAACACTGTTCCTATTTTATGGCGAGGAGAGGCTAGCAGCAGAGCCATGGAACACATTATACATACCAAATACACACTCTTGCTTCCGCCGTAACAAATCGGAAAGACTTACAAGTAAATTCGATGGTTTAGATACACTACAAAAAAATAATTTTGATAAGGTGTTTTATAAATAAGCCTCAAGTTGCTCAGCATTTTATGTGTATCAATTTTTGTCGATCAAGTAGTCTCACAGAAGCTCTGTGGGGAAAATCATAGCAGGCCATACCAGTATTTTAATTTGCTTGCTACTTTTTGTTCTAGAAAATTTTGACATATTCTACCTGTATATTCGACGTAATTGCTTGGCAGGACGATAAATGGTGGCCAATAACCCCAGATGGCACTGCTTTATTTTTCGGAATGACCAAATTTTCTTCCCTTCGCAGGTTTTACCTTCTTGCTTTATTGTAGAAAATATGCAAATTTCGTTAAGGATTTCACCCGATCGATAGCGAATAAAAACTCGAAGCTTCGAATCGAATAATTCGAATTGAAACTCATCAGTCCATTAAACTTTTTCCATTCGTCTAGGGTCCAATTTGCACGTTAACCTTTTCTCTTGATATCAATAAACACTTTTTCACAGTGAAAATAAGTACCTTTGTTTTTCATATCCAAATACGAAACGCAGCACCGAATATTACTAATGGTATCCGGTATTGTAAGCCATCGATCCCGTTTTGCCGTCTCACTCTACGAGCAATAGCTCCTTCTGAATATCCTTAATCCTTAAAGATACATATAACAAAACGTTGCTTTACAGTTAAATATATATCTATTGACATTTCTTTTCTTTACAATACTTAATTTAATTTTCACACAAATTCCGTACTTACGCTTTTATTAAAACAAAAACTACACCGATAATTGATATACAAAAAATAGAACGCATTTTTTAACATAACAGAGCAATTTAGACTTTCCAAGAAGAGTCGATTGATTGAGTTTTTGACTTCCCATTTTTTTCTATTCGCTGTTATTTTTTTCCAATTTGTTTGTTGCTGTCTGCATCCATTTAGTTCTAGAGCGCCATTGTGTTACAATACCATCTGCATACGCGAGACACTGGTCAATTTCTATTGCTATCTCATATCACTTTGTCTAAAACAATATTAAATAATGTTGTAGACAATGAGTCCTCTTGCCTTAGTTCTAATGTAACTTTGAAAGGATCAGTTATTGAACTAATCACTTTAACTTTATTATTTGTGTCGTCTAACCAATCTGTTTGGAATTCCTAGATTTTTCACAACTGCATCTACTTTTTTCCTTTTAATTAAATCATAGGCCTTTCGGGTCATTCCATATTATGCTCGTAACATATTATTTATGGCTTCTTAAGACTAAAAATTTGATGGATAACGGAAAGATTCTTCCTGAATTCTCTAGCCTTTCTAAGTATATTAAGAATTTATTACCTATTGTTATTACTAAAACTTTATTACCTGTGTATAATAGTACTCCTCCTCTATTGTTATATCATCAATTCCTTTCACCTTTCTATGTAACGCTACACGAATTGCATTTTTCCAAGTATGAAGTATTTTTTCTTGATTCAATATGTCTTTTTTTATTAATTTATAAGCATTAGCTATTAAACTATCGCCCCCTTTTTTAATCTAGACTACTCTAACACCGTTCCCTTCTAAACTTTGACCGTTCTTTTAGTTGTGTCAGAATAGCTGTTATATAGGCGGATATGATGTCCTTGCCTATAAGATCTATCTTTTTGTTTCATATTTCCGCATTATTTGTTTTTTTATTTATTTTCTTATCGTGATCGGTCGATCATACTTATGTTTTCATAATATCATTTAAAATAGAGATCGACTATTTTACGGTGAATTAACTAATCTTTATC
Source organism: Dermolepida albohirtum (assembly GCA_031893035.1). Classification (NCBI taxonomy): domain Eukaryota; kingdom Metazoa; phylum Arthropoda; class Insecta; order Coleoptera; family Scarabaeidae; genus Dermolepida; species Dermolepida albohirtum. Next base: position 280 of record JAVIWB010001269.1, on the reverse strand, counting down.
TTTTTAAAAAATTCATACCTGCTTCCAAAGCTGGTGACGGTTGTAAGTATGGAGGAATAGAAAAAGTTACTATTAAATTTATAAGATTTATTTTTTAAAATTTTCGTAAGGAATCAACTATGCATATAGTAATTATTGTAGAAATACGTAATTCACTATTGCAAAAGAATATTAAAGAATAATAAATTATATTAAAATATTAGATATTATAAAAAAATTAGGAACATACATAGTTGTGTTAATTTTAAAACTACTTGTTAATCGTTATAAAATAGAAAGA
>JAVIWB010001268.1:0-21115 GCA_031893035.1 Dermolepida albohirtum | reverse complement strand
GAAACTGACTTTCAAAAGTGATTGTTTTTTAGGTGTGTACTTATAGATTGTGACACGACTGTTACGCTGCTTCAAACCAGAACATTGTATCTCTTCTCGTTCCGAAGTTGTTAGCGACCTTAGAACGCCATCAGGCAGAGCTCACATGTAGCGTTAGGCGGAAACTGACTTTCAAAAGTGATTGTTTTTTAGGTGTGTACTTATAGATTGTGACACGACTGTTACGCTGCTTCAAACCAGAACATTGTATCTCTTCTCGTTCCGAAGTTATTAGCGACCTTAGAACGCCATCAGACAGAGCTCACATGTAGCGTTAGGCGGAAACTGACTTTCAAAAGTGATTGTTTTTTAGGTGTGTACTTATAGATTGTGACACGACTGTTACGCTGCTTCAAACCAGAACATTGTATCTCTTCTCGTTCCGAAGTTATTAGCGACCTTAGAACGCCATCAGACAGAGCTCACATGTAGCGTTAGGCGGAAACTGACTTTCAAAAGTGATTGTTTTTTAGGTGTGTACTTATAGATTGTGACACGACTGTTACGCTGCTTCAAACCAGAACATTGTATCTCTTCTCGTTCCGAAGTTATTAGCGACCTTAGAACGCCATCAGACAGAGCTCACATGTAGCGTTAGGCGGAAACTGACTTTCAAAAGTGATTGTTTTTTAGGTGTGTACTTATAGATTGTGACACGACTGTTACGCTGCTTCAAACCAGAACATTGTATCTCTTCTCGTTCCGAAGTTATTAGCGACCTTAGAACGCCATCAGACAGAGCTCACATGTAGCGTTAGGCGGAAACTGACTTTCAAAAGTGATTGTTTTTAGGTGTGTACTTATAGATTGTGACACGACTGTTACGCTGCTTCAAACCAGAACATTGTATCTCTTCTCGTTCCGAAGTTATTAGCGACCTTAGAACGCCATCAGACAGAGCTCACATGTAGCGTTAGGCGGAAACTGACTTTCAAAAGTGATTGTTTTTTAGGTGTGTACTTATAGATTGTGACACGACTGTTACGCTGCTTCAAACCAGAACATTGTATCTCTTCTCGTTCCGAAGTTATTAGCGACCTTAGAACGCCATCAGACAGAGCTCACATGTAGCGTTAGGCGGAAACTGACTTTCAAAAGTGATTGTTTTTTAGGTGTGTACTTATAGATTGTGACACGACTGTTACGCTGCTTCAAACCAGAACATTGTATCTCTTCTCGTTCCGAAGTTATTAGCGACCTTAGAACGCCATCAGACAGAGCTCACATGTAGCGTTAGGCGGAAACTGACTTTCAAAAGTGATTGTTTTTTAGGTGTGTACTTATAGATTGTGACACGACTGTTACGCTGCTTCAAACCAGAACATTGTATCTCTTCTCGTTCCGAAGTTATTAGCGACCTTAGAACGCCATCAGACAGAGCTCACATGTAGCGTTAGGCGGAAACTGACTTTCAAAAGTGATTGTTTTTTAGGTGTGTACTTATAGATTGTGACACGACTGTTACGCTGCTTCAAACCAGAACATTGTATCTCTTCTCGTTCCGAAGTTATTAGCGACCTTAGAACGCCATCAGACAGAGCTCACATGTAGCGTTAGGCGGAAACTGACTTTCAAAAGTGATTGTTTTTTAGGTGTGTACTTATAGATTGTGACACGACTGTTACGCTGCTTCAAACCAGAACATTGTATCTCTTCTCGTTCCGAAGTTATTAGCGACCTTAGAACGCCATCAGACAGAGCTCACATGTAGCGTTAGGCGGAAACTGACTTTCAAAAGTGATTGTTTTTTAGGTGTGTACTTATAGATTGTGACACGACTGTTACGCTGCTTCAAACCAGAACATTGTATCTCTTCTCGTTCCGAAGTTATTAGCGACCTTAGAACGCCATCAGACAGAGCTCACATGTAGCGTTAGGCGGAAACTGACTTTCAAAAGTGATTGTTTTTTAGGTGTGTACTTATAGATTGTGACACGACTGTTACGCTGCTTCAAACCAGAACATTGTATCTCTTCTCGTTCCGAAGTTATTAGCGACCTTAGAACGCCATCAGACAGAGCTCACATGTAGCGTTAGGCGGAAACTGACTTTCAAAAGTGATTGTTTTTTAGGTGTGTACTTATAGATTGTGACACGACTGTTACGCTGCTTCAAACCAGAACATTGTATCTCTTCTCGTTCCGAAGTTATTAGCGACCTTAGAACGCCATCAGACAGAGCTCACATGTAGCGTTAGGCGGAAACTGACTTTCAAAAGTGATTGTTTTTTAGGTGTGTACTTATAGATTGTGACACGACTGTTACGCTGCTTCAAACCAGAACATTGTATCTCTTCTCGTTCCGAAGTTATTAGCGACCTTAGAACGCCATCAGACAGAGCTCACATGTAGCGTTAGGCGGAAACTGACTTTCAAAAGTGATTGTTTTTTAGGTGTGTACTTATAGATTGTGACACGACTGTTACGCTGCTTCAAACCAGAACATTGTATCTCTTCTCGTTCCGAAGTTATTAGCGACCTTAGAACGCCATCAGACAGAGCTCACATGTAGCATTAGGCGGAAACTGACTTTCAAAAGTGATTGTTTTTTAGGTGTGTACTTATACATTGTGACACGACTGTTACGCTGCTTCAAACCAGAACATTTTATCTCTTCTCGTTCCGAAGTTATTAGCGACCTTAGAACGCCATCAGACAGAGCTCACATGTAGCGTTAGGCGGAAACTGACTTTCAAAAGTGATTGTTTTTTAGGTGTGTACTTATAGATTGTGACACGACTGTTACGCTGCTTCAAACCAGAACATTGTATCTCTTCTCGTTCCGAAGTTATTAGCGACCTTATAACGCCATCAGACAGAGTTCACATGTAGCGTTAGGCGGAAACTGACTTTCAAAAGTGATTGTTTTTTAGGTGTGTACTTATAGATTGTGACACGACTGTTACGCTGCTTCAAACCAGAACATTGTATCTCTTCTCGTTCCGAAGTTATTAGCGACCTTAGAACGCCATCAGACAGAGCTCACATGTAGCGTTAGGCGGAAACTGACTTTCAAAAGTGATTGTTTTTTAGGTGTGTACTTATAGATTGTGACACGACTGTTACGCTGCTTCAAACCAGAACATTGTATCTCTTCTCGTTCCGAAGTTATTAGCGACCTTAGAACGCCATCAGACAGAGCTCACATGTAGCGTTAGTCGGAAACTGACTTTCAAAAGTGATTGTTTTTTAGGTGTGTACTTATAGATTGTGACACGACTGTTACGCTGCTTCAAACCAGAACATTGTATCTCTTCTCGTTCCGAAGTTATTAGCGACCTTAGAACGCCATCAGACAGAGCTCACATGTAGCGTTAGTCGGAAACTGACTTTCAAAAGTGATTGTTTTTTAGGTGTGTACTTATAGATTGTGACACGACTGTTACGCTGCTTCAAACCAGAACATTGTATCTCTTCTCGTTCCGAAGTTATTAGCGACCTTAGAACGCCATCAGACAGAGCTCACATGTAGCGTTAGGCGGAAACTGACTTTCAAAAGTGATTGTTTTTTAGGTGTGTACTTATAGATTGTGACACGACTGTTACGCTGCTTCAAACCAGAACATTGTATCTCTTCTCGTTCCGAAGTTATTAGCGACCTTAGAACGCCATCAGACAGAGCTCACATGTAGCGTTAGGCGGAAACTGACTTTCAAAAGTGATTGTTTTTTAGGTGTGTACTTATAGATTGTGACACGACTTTTAGGTGTGTACTTATAGATTGTGACACGACTGTTACGCTGCTTCAAACCAGAACATTGTATCTCTTCTCGTTCCGAAGTTATTAGCGACCTTAGAACGCCATCAGACAGAGCTCACATGTAGCGTTAGGCGGAAACTGACTTTCAAAAGTGATTGTTTTTTAGGTGTGTACTTATAGATTGTGACACGACTGTTACGCTGCTTCAAACCAGAACATTGTATCTCTTCTCGTTCCGAAGTTATTAGCGACCTTAGAACGCCATCAGACAGAGCTCACATGTAGCGTTAGGCGGAAACTGACTTTCAAAAGTGATTGTTTTTTAGGTGTGTACTTATAGATTGTGACACGGCTGTTACGCTGCTTCAAACCAGAACATTGTATCTCTTCTCGTTCCGAAGTTATTAGCGACCTTAGAACGCCATCAGACAGAGCTCACATGTAGCGTTAGGCGGAAACTGACTTTCAAAAGTGATTGTTTTTTAGGTGTGTACTTATAGATTGTGACACGACTGTTACGCTGCTTCAAACCAGAACATTGTATCTCTTCTCGTTCCGAAGTTATTAGCGACCTTAGAACGCCATCAGACAGAGCTCACATGTAGCGTTAGGCGGAAACTGACTTTCAAAAGTGATTGTTTTTTAGGTGTGTACTTATAGATTGTGACACGACTGTTACGCTGCTTCAAACCAGAACATTGTATCTCTTCTCGTTCCGAAGTTATTAGCGACCTTAGAACGCCATCAGACAGAGCTCACATGTAGCGTTAGGCGGAAACTGACTTTCAAAAGTGATTGTTTTTTAGGTGTGTACTTATAGATTGTGACACGACTGTTACGCTGCTTCAAACCAGAACATTGTATCTCTTCTCGTTCCGAAGTTATTAGCGACCTTAGAACGCCATCAGACAGAGCTCACATGTAGCGTTAGGCGGAAACTGACTTTCAAAAGTGATTGTTTTTTAGGTGTGTTTTTTGTGACACGACTGTTACGCTGCTTCAAACCAGTGTGTACTTAGCGACCTTAGAACGCCATCAGACAGTACACGACTATTACGCTGAAACTGCTTCAAGTAGATTGTGACACGACTGTTACGCAAAAGTGATTGTTTTTTAGGTGGCTACTTCAAACCAGAACATTGTATCTCTTCTCGTTCCGAAGTTATTAGCGACCTTAGAACGCCATCAGACAGAGCTCACATGTAGCGTTAGGCGGAAACTGACTTTCAAAAGTGATTGTTTTTTAGGTGTGTACTTATAGATTGTGACACGACTGTTACGCTGCTTCAAACCAGAACATTGTATCTCTTCTCGTTCCGAAGTTATTAGCGACCTTAGAACGCCATCAGACAGAGCTCACATGTAGCGTTAGGCGGAAACTGACTTTCAAAAGTGATTGTTTTTTAGGTGTGTACTTATAGATTGTGACACGACTGTTACGCTGCTTCAAACCAGAACATTGTATCTCTTCTCGTTCCGAAGTTATTAGCGACCTTAGAACGCCATCAGACAGAGCTCACATGTAGCGTTAGGCGGAAACTGACTTTCAAAAGTGATTGTTTTTTAGGTGTGTACTTATAGATTGTGACACGACTGTTACGCTGCTTCAAACCAGAACATTGTATCTCTTCTCGTTCCGAAGTTATTAGCGACCTTAGAACGCCATCAGACAGAGCTCACATGTAGCGTTAGGCGGAAACTGACTTTCAAAAGTGATTGTTTTTTAGGTGTGTACTTATAGATTGTGACACGACTGTTACGCTGCTTCAAACCAGAACATTGTATCTCTTCTCGTTCCGAAGTTATTAGCGACCTTAGAACGCCATCAGACAGAGCTCACATGTAGCGTTAGGTGGAAACTGACTTTCAAAAGTGATTGTTTTTTAGGTGTGTACTTATAGATTGTGACACGACTGTTACGCTGCTTCAAACCAGAACATTTTATCTCTTCTCGTTCCGAAGTTATTAGCGACCTTAGAACGCCATCAGACAGAGCTCACATGTAGCGTTAGGCGGAAACTGACTTTCAAAAGTGATTGTTTTTTAGGTGTGTACTTATAGATTGTGACACGACTGTTACGCTGCTTCAAACCAGAACATTGTATCTCTTCTCGTTCCGAAGTTATTAGCGACCTTAGAACGCCATCAGACAGAGCTCACATGTAGCGTTAGGCGGAAACTGACTTTCAAAAGTGATTGTTTTTTAGGTGTGTACTTATAGATTGTGACACGACTGTTACGCTGCTTCAAACCAGAACATTGTATCTCTTCTCGTTCCGAAGTTATTAGCGACCTTAGAACGCCATCAGACAGAGCTCACATGTAGCGTTAGGCGGAAACTGACTTTCAAAAGTGATTGTTTTTTAGGTGTGTACTTATAGATTGTGACACGACTGTTACGCTGCTTCAAACCAGAACATTGTATCTCTTCTCGTTCCGAAGTTATTAGCGACCTTAGAACGCCATCAGACAGAGCTCACATGTAGCGTTAGGCGGAAACTGACTTTCAAAAGTGATTGTTTTTTAGGTGTGTACTTATAGATTGTGACACGACTGTTACGCTGCTTCAAACCAGAACATTGTATCTCTTCTCGTTCCGAAGTTATTAGCGACCTTAGAACGCCATCAGACAGAGCTCACATGTAGCGTTAGGCGGAAACTGACTTTCAAAAGTGATTGTTTTTTAGGTGTGTACTTATAGATTGTGACACGACTGTTACGCTGCTTCAAACCAGAACATTGTATCTCTTCTCGTTCCGAAGTTATTAGCGACCTTAGAACGCCATCAGACAGAGCTCACATGTAGCGTTAGGCGGAAACTGACTTTCAAAAGTGATTGTTTTTTAGGTGTGTACTTATAGATTGTGACACGACTGTTACGCTGCTTCAAACCAGAACATTGTATCTCTTCTCGTTCCGAAGTTATTAGCGACCTTAGAACGCCATCAGACAGAGCTCACATGTAGCATTAGGCGGAAACTGAAGCGACCTTAGAACGCCATCAGACAGAGCTCACATGTAGCGTTAGGCGGAAACTGACTTTCAAAAGTGATTGTTTTTTAGGTGTGTACTTATAGATTGTGACACGACTGTTACGCTGCTTCAAACCAGAACATTGTATCTCTTCTCGTTCCGAAGTTATTAGCGACCTTAGAACGCCATCAGACAGAGCTCACATGTAGCGTTAGTCGGAAACTGACTTTCAAAAGTGATTGTTTTTTAGGTGTGTACTTATAGATTGTGACACGACTGTTACGCTGCTTCAAACCAGAACATTGTATCTCTTCTCGTTCCGAAGTTATTAGCGACCTTAGAACGCCATCAGACAGAGCTCACATGTAGCGTTAGTCGGAAACTGACTTTCAAAAGTGATTGTTTTTTAGGTGTGTACTTATAGATTGTGACACGACTGTTACGCTGCTTCAAACCAGAACATTGTATCTCTTCTCGTTCCGAAGTTATTAGCGACCTTAGAACGCCATCAGACAGAGCTCACATGTAGCGTTAGGCGGAAACTGACTTTCAAAAGTGATTGTTTTTTAGGTGTGTACTTATAGATTGTGACACGACTGTTACGCTGCTTCAAACCAGAACATTGTATCTCTTCTCGTTCCGAAGTTATTAGCGACCTTAGAACGCCATCAGACAGAGCTCACATGTAGCGTTAGTCGGAAACTGACTTTCAAAAGTGATTGTTTTTTAGGTGTGTACTTATAGATTGTGACACGACTGTTACGCTGCTTCAAACCAGAAAATTGTATCTCTTCTCGTTCCGAAGTTATTAGCGACCTTAGAACGCCATCAGACAGAGCTCACATGTAGCGTTAGGCGGAAACTGACTTTCAAAAGTGATTGTTTTTTAGGTGTGTACTTATAGATTGTGACACGACTGTTACGCTGCTTCAAACCAGAACATTGTATCTCTTCTCGTTCCGAAGTTATTAGCGACCTTAGAACGCCATCAGACAGAGCTCACATGTAGCGTTAGGCGGAAACTGACTTTCAAAAGTGATTGTTTTTTAGGTGTGTACTTTTAGATTGTGACACGACTGTTACGCTGCTTCAAACCAGAACATTGTATCTCTTCTCGTTCCGAAGTTATTAGCGACCTTAGAACGCCATCAGACAGAGCTCACATGTAGCGTTAGTCGGAAACTGACTTTCAAAAGTGATTGTTTTTTAGGTGTGTACTTATAGATTGTGACACGACTGTTACGCTGCTTCAAACCAGAACATTGTATCTCTTCTCGTTCCGAAGTTATTAGCGACCTTAGAACGCCATCAGACAGAGCTCACATGTAGCGTTAGGCGGAAACTGACTTTCAAAAGTGATTGTTTTTTAGGTGTGTGCTTATAGATTGTGACACGACTGTTACGCTGCTTCAAACCAGAACATTGTATCTCTTCTCGTTCCGAAGTTATTAGCGACCTTAGAACGCCATCAGACAGAGCTCACATGTAGCGTTAGTCGGAAACTGACTTTCAAAAGTGATTGTTTTTTAGGTGTGTGCTTATAGATTGTGACACGACTGTTACGCTGCTTCAAACCAGAACATTGTATCTCTTCTCGTTCCGAAGTTATTAGCGACCTTAGAACGCCATCAGGCAGAGCTCACATGTAGCGTTAGGCGGAAACTGACTTTCAAAAGTGATTGTTTTTTAGGTGTGTACTTATAGATTGTGACACGACTGTTACGCTGCTTCAAACCAGAACATTGTATCTCTTCTCGTTCCGAAGTTATTAGCGACCTTAGAACGCCATCAGACAGAGCTCACATGTAGCGTTAGGCGGAAACTGACTTTCAAAAGTGATTGTTTTTTAGGTGTGTACTTATAGATTGTGACACGACTGTTACGCTGCTTCAAACCAGAACATTGTATCTCTTCTCGTTCCGAAGTTATTAGCGACCTTAGAACGCCATCAGACAGAGCTCACATGTAGCGTTAGGCGGAAACTGACTTCCAAAAGTGATTGTTTTTTAGGTGTGTACTTATAGATTGTGACACGACTGTTACGCTGCTTCAAACCAGAACATTGTATCTCTTCTCGTTCCGAAGTTATTAGCGACCTTAGAACGCCATCAGACAGAGCTCACATGTAGCGTTAGGCGGAAACTGACTTTCAAAAGTGATTGTTTTTTAGGTGTGTACTTATAGATTGTGACACGACTGTTACGCTGCTTCAAACCAGAACATTGTATCTCTTCTCGTTCCGAAGTTATTAGCGACCTTAGAACGCCATCAGACAGAGCTCACATGTAGCGTTAGGCGGAAACTGACTTTCAAAAGTGATTGTTTTTTAGGTGTGTGCTTATAGATTGTGACACGACTGTTACGCTGCTTCAAACCAGAACATTGTATCTCTTCTCGTTCCGAAGTTATTAGCGACCTTAGAACGCCATCAGACAGAGCTCACATGTAGCGTTAGGCGGAAACTGACTTTCATAAGTGATTGTACACGACTGTTACGCTGCTTCAAACCAGAACATTGTATCTCTTCTCGTTCCGAAGTTATTAGCGACCTTAGAACGCCATCAGGCAGAGCTCACATGTAGCGTTAGGCGGAAACTGACTTTCAAAAGTGATTGTTTTTTAGGTGTGTACTTATAGATTGTGACACGACTGTTACGCTGCTTCAAACCAGAACATTGTATCTCTTCTCGTTCCGAAGTTATTAGCGACCTTAGAACGCCATCAGGCAGAGCTCACATGTAGCGTTAGGCGGAAACTGACTTTCAAAAGTGATTGTTTTTTAGGTGTGTACTTATAGATTGTGACACGACTGTTACGCTGCTTCAAACCAGAACATTGTATCTCTTCTCGTTCCGAAGTTATTAGCGACCTTAGAACGCCATCAGGCAGAGCTCACATGTAGCGTTAGGCGGAAACTGACTTTCAAAAGTGATTGTTTTTTAGGTGTGTACTTATAGATTGTGACACGACTGTTACGCTGCTTCAAACCAGAACATTGTATCTCTTCTCGTTCCGAAGTTATTAGCGACCTTAGAACGCCATCAGGCAGAGCTCACATGTAGCGTTAGGCGGAAACTGACTTTCAAAAGTGATTGTTTTTTAGGTGTGTACTTATAGATTGTGACACGACTGTTACGCTGCTTCAAACCAGAACATTGTATCTCTTCTCGTTCCGAAGTTATTAGCGACCTTAGAACGCCATCAGGCAGAGCTCACATGTAGCGTTAGGCGGAAACTGACTTTCAAAAGTGATTGTTTTTTAGGTGTGTACTTATAGATTGTGACACGACTGTTACGCTGCTTCAAACCAGAACATTGTATCTCTTCTCGTTCCGAAGTTATTAGCGACCTTAGAACGCCATCAGGCAGAGCTCACATGTAGCGTTAGGCGGAAACTGACTTTCAAAAGTGATTGTTTTTTAGGTGTGTACTTATAGATTGTGACACGACTGTTACGCTGCTTCAAACCAGAACATTGTATCTCTTCTCGTTCCGAAGTTATTAGCGACCTTAGAACGCCATCAGGCAGAGCTCACATGTAGCGTTAGGCGGAAACTGACTTTCAAAAGTGATTGTTTTTTAGGTGTGTACTTATAGATTGTGACACGACTGTTACGCTGCTTCAAACCAGAACATTGTATCTCTTCTCGTTCCGAAGTTATTAGCGACCTTAGAACGCCATCAGGCAGAGCTCACATGTAGCGTTAGGCGGAAACTGACTTTCAAAAGTGATTGTTTTTTAGGTGTGTACTTATAGATTGTGACACGACTGTTACGCTGCTTCAAACCAGAACATTGTATCTCTTCTCGTTCCGAAGTTATTAGCGACCTTAGAACGCCATCAGGCAGAGCTCACATGTAGCGTTAGGCGGAAACTGACTTTCAAAAGTGATTGTTTTTTAGGTGTGTACTTATAGATTGTGACACGACTGTTACGCTGCTTCAAACCAGAACATTGTATCTCTTCTCGTTCCGAAGTTATTAGCGACCTTAGAACGCCATCAGGCAGAGCTCACATGTAGCGTTAGGCGGAAACTGACTTTCAAAAGTGATTGTTTTTTAGGTGTGTACTTATAGATTGTGACACGACTGTTACGCTGCTTCAAACCAGAACATTGTATCTCTTCTCGTTCCGAAGTTATTAGCGACCTTAGAACGCCATCAGGCAGAGCTCACATGTAGCGTTAGGCGGAAACTGACTTTCAAAAGTGATTGTTTTTTAGGTGTGTACTTATAGATTGTGACACGACTGTTACGCTGCTTCAAACCAGAACATTGTATCTCTTCTCGTTCCGAAGTTATTAGCGACCTTAGAACGCCATCAGGCAGAGCTCACATGTAGCGTTAGGCGGAAACTGACTTTCAAAAGTGATTGTTTTTTAGGTGTGTACTTATAGATTGTGACACGACTGTTACGCTGCTTCAAACCAGAACATTGTATCTCTTCTCGTTCCGAAGTTATTAGCGACCTTAGAACGCCATCAGGCAGAGCTCACATGTAGCGTTAGGCGGAAACTGACTTTCAAAAGTGATTGTTTTTTAGGTGTGTACTTATAGATTGTGACACGACTGTTACGCTGCTTCAAACCAGAACATTGTATCTCTTCTCGTTCCGAAGTTATTAGCGACCTTAGAACGCCATCAGGCAGAGCTCACATGTAGCGTTAGGCGGAAACTGACTTTCAAAAGTGATTGTTTTTTAGGTGTGTACTTATAGATTGTGACACGACTGTTACGCTGCTTCAAACCAGAACATTGTATCTCTTCTCGTTCCGAAGTTATTAGCGACCTTAGAACGCCATCAGGCAGAGCTCACATGTAGCGTTAGGCGGAAACTGACTTTCAAAAGTGATTGTTTTTTAGGTGTGTACTTATAGATTGTGACACGACTGTTACGCTGCTTCAAACCAGAACATTGTATCTCTTCTCGTTCCGAAGTTATTAGCGACCTTAGAACGCCATCAGGCAGAGCTCACATGTAGCGTTAGGCGGAAACTGACTTTCAAAAGTGATTGTTTTTTAGGTGTGTACTTATAGATTGTGACACGACTGTTACGCTGCTTCAAACCAGAACATTGTATCTCTTCTCGTTCCGAAGTTATTAGCGACCTTAGAACGCCATCAGGCAGAGCTCACATGTAGCGTTAGGCGGAAACTGACTTTCAAAAGTGATTGTTTTTTAGGTGTGTACTTATAGATTGTGACACGACTGTTACGCTGCTTCAAACCAGAACATTGTATCTCTTCTCGTTCCGAAGTTATTAGCGACCTTAGAACGCCATCAGGCAGAGCTCACATGTAGCGTTAGGCGGAAACTGACTTTCAAAAGTGATTGTTTTTTAGGTGTGTACTTATAGATTGTGACACGACTGTTACGCTGCTTCAAACCAGAACATTGTATCTCTTCTCGTTCCGAAGTTATTAGCGACCTTAGAACGCCATCAGGCAGAGCTCACATGTAGCGTTAGGCGGAAACTGACTTTCAAAAGTGATTGTTTTTTAGGTGTGTACTTATAGATTGTGACACGACTGTTACGCTGCTTCAAACCAGAACATTGTATCTCTTCTCGTTCCGAAGTTATTAGCGACCTTAGAACGCCATCAGGCAGAGCTCACATGTAGCGTTAGGCGGAAACTGACTTTCAAAAGTGATTGTTTTTTAGGTGTGTACTTATAGATTGTGACACGACTGTTACGCTGCTTCAAACCAGAACATTGTATCTCTTCTCGTTCCGAAGTTATTAGCGACCTTAGAACGCCATCAGGCAGAGCTCACATGTAGCGTTAGGCGGAAACTGACTTTCAAAAGTGATTGTTTTTTAGGTGTGTACTTATAGATTGTGACACGACTGTTACGCTGCTTCAAACCAGAACATTGTATCTCTTCTCGTTCCGAAGTTATTAGCGACCTTAGAACGCCATCAGGCAGAGCTCACATGTAGCGTTAGGCGGAAACTGACTTTCAAAAGTGATTGTTTTTTAGGTGTGTACTTATAGATTGTGACACGACTGTTACGCTGCTTCAAACCAGAACATTGTATCTCTTCTCGTTCCGAAGTTATTAGCGACCTTAGAACGCCATCAGGCAGAGCTCACATGTAGCGTTAGGCGGAAACTGACTTTCAAAAGTGATTGTTTTTTAGGTGTGTACTTATAGATTGTGACACGACTGTTACGCTGCTTCAAACCAGAACATTGTATCTCTTCTCGTTCCGAAGTTATTAGCGACCTTAGAACGCCATCAGGCAGAGCTCACATGTAGCGTTAGGCGGAAACTGACTTTCAAAAGTGATTGTTTTTTAGGTGTGTACTTATAGATTGTGACACGACTGTTACGCTGCTTCAAACCAGAACATTGTATCTCTTCTCGTTCCGAAGTTATTAGCGACCTTAGAACGCCATCAGGCAGAGCTCACATGTAGCGTTAGGCGGAAACTGACTTTCAAAAGTGATTGTTTTTTAGGTGTGTACTTATAGATTGTGACACGACTGTTACGCTGCTTCAAACCAGAACATTGTATCTCTTCTCGTTCCGAAGTTATTAGCGACCTTAGAACGCCATCAGGCAGAGCTCACATGTAGCGTTAGGCGGAAACTGACTTTCAAAAGTGATTGTTTTTTAGGTGTGTACTTATAGATTGTGACACGACTGTTACGCTGCTTCAAACCAGAACATTGTATCTCTTCTCGTTCCGAAGTTATTAGCGACCTTAGAACGCCATCAGGCAGAGCTCACATGTAGCGTTAGGCGGAAACTGACTTTCAAAAGTGATTGTTTTTTAGGTGTGTACTTATAGATTGTGACACGACTGTTACGCTGCTTCAAACCAGAACATTGTATCTCTTCTCGTTCCGAAGTTATTAGCGACCTTAGAACGCCATCAGGCAGAGCTCACATGTAGCGTTAGGCGGAAACTGACTTTCAAAAGTGATTGTTTTTTAGGTGTGTACTTATAGATTGTGACACGACTGTTACGCTGCTTCAAACCAGAACATTGTATCTCTTCTCGTTCCGAAGTTATTAGCGACCTTAGAACGCCATCAGGCAGAGCTCACATGTAGCGTTAGGCGGAAACTGACTTTCAAAAGTGATTGTTTTTTAGGTGTGTACTTATAGATTGTGACACGACTGTTACGCTGCTTCAAACCAGAACATTGTATCTCTTCTCGTTCCGAAGTTATTAGCGACCTTAGAACGCCATCAGGCAGAGCTCACATGTAGCGTTAGGCGGAAACTGACTTTCAAAAGTGATTGTTTTTTAGGTGTGTACTTATAGATTGTGACACGACTGTTACGCTGCTTCAAACCAGAACATTGTATCTCTTCTCGTTCCGAAGTTATTAGCGACCTTAGAACGCCATCAGGCAGAGCTCACATGTAGCGTTAGGCGGAAACTGACTTTCAAAAGTGATTGTTTTTTAGGTGTGTACTTATAGATTGTGACACGACTGTTACGCTGCTTCAAACCAGAACATTGTATCTCTTCTCGTTCCGAAGTTATTAGCGACCTTAGAACGCCATCAGGCAGAGCTCACATGTAGCGTTAGGCGGAAACTGACTTTCAAAAGTGATTGTTTTTTAGGTGTGTACTTATAGATTGTGACACGACTGTTACGCTGCTTCAAACCAGAACATTGTATCTCTTCTCGTTCCGAAGTTATTAGCGACCTTAGAACGCCATCAGGCAGAGCTCACATGTAGCGTTAGGCGGAAACTGACTTTCAAAAGTGATTGTTTTTTAGGTGTGTACTTATAGATTGTGACACGACTGTTACGCTGCTTCAAACCAGAACATTGTATCTCTTCTCGTTCCGAAGTTATTAGCGACCTTAGAACGCCATCAGGCAGAGCTCACATGTAGCGTTAGGCGGAAACTGACTTTCAAAAGTGATTGTTTTTTAGGTGTGTACTTATAGATTGTGACACGACTGTTACGCTGCTTCAAACCAGAACATTGTATCTCTTCTCGTTCCGAAGTTATTAGCGACCTTAGAACGCCATCAGGCAGAGCTCACATGTAGCGTTAGGCGGAAACTGACTTTCAAAAGTGATTGTTTTTTAGGTGTGTACTTATAGATTGTGACACGACTGTTACGCTGCTTCAAACCAGAACATTGTATCTCTTCTCGTTCCGAAGTTATTAGCGACCTTAGAACGCCATCAGGCAGAGCTCACATGTAGCGTTAGGCGGAAACTGACTTTCAAAAGTGATTGTTTTTTAGGTGTGTACTTATAGATTGTGACACGACTGTTACGCTGCTTCAAACCAGAACATTGTATCTCTTCTCGTTCCGAAGTTATTAGCGACCTTAGAACGCCATCAGGCAGAGCTCACATGTAGCGTTAGGCGGAAACTGACTTTCAAAAGTGATTGTTTTTTAGGTGTGTACTTATAGATTGTGACACGACTGTTACGCTGCTTCAAACCAGAACATTGTATCTCTTCTCGTTCCGAAGTTATTAGCGACCTTAGAACGCCATCAGGCAGAGCTCACATGTAGCGTTAGGCGGAAACTGACTTTCAAAAGTGATTGTTTTTTAGGTGTGTACTTATAGATTGTGACACGACTGTTACGCTGCTTCAAACCAGAACATTGTATCTCTTCTCGTTCCGAAGTTATTAGCGACCTTAGAACGCCATCAGGCAGAGCTCACATGTAGCGTTAGGCGGAAACTGACTTTCAAAAGTGATTGTTTTTTAGGTGTTTTTTAGGTGTGTACTTATAGATTGTGACACGACTGTTACGCTGCTTCAAACCAGAACATTGTATCTCTTCTCGTTCCGAAGTTATTAGCGACCTTAGAACGCCATCAGGCAGAGCTCACATGTAGCGTTAGGCGGAAACTGACTTTCAAAAGTGATTGTTTTTTAGGTGTGTACTTATAGATTGTGACACGACTGTTACGCTGCTTCAAACCAGAACATTGTATCTCTTCTCGTTCCGAAGTTATTAGCGACCTTAGAACGCCATCAGGCAGAGCTCACATGTAGCGTTAGGCGGAAACTGACTTTCAAAAGTGATTGTTTTTTAGGTGTGTACTTATAGATTGTGACACGACTGTTACGCTGCTTCAAACCAGAACATTGTATCTCTTCTCGTTCCGAAGTTATTAGCGACCTTAGAACGCCATCAGGCAGAGCTCACATGTAGCGTTAGGCGGAAACTGACTTTCAAAAGTGATTGTTTTTTAGGTGTGTACTTATAGATTGTGACACGACTGTTACGCTGCTTCAAACCAGAACATTGTATCTCTTCTCGTTCCGAAGTTATTAGCGACCTTAGAACGCCATCAGGCAGAGCTCACATGTAGCGTTAGGCGGAAACTGACTTTCAAAAGTGATTGTTTTTTAGGTGTGTACTTATAGATTGTGACACGACTGTTACGCTGCTTCAAACCAGAACATTGTATCTCTTCTCGTTCCGAAGTTATTAGCGACCTTAGAACGCCATCAGGCAGAGCTCACATGTAGCGTTAGGCGGAAACTGACTTTCAAAAGTGATTGTTTTTTAGGTGTGTACTTATAGATTGTGACACGACTGTTACGCTGCTTCAAACCAGAACATTGTATCTCTTCTCGTTCCGAAGTTATTAGCGACCTTAGAACGCCATCAGGCAGAGCTCACATGTAGCGTTAGGCGGAAACTGACTTTCAAAAGTGATTGTTTTTTAGGTGTGTACTTATAGATTGTGACACGACTGTTACGCTGCTTCAAACCAGAACATTGTATCTCTTCTCGTTCCGAAGTTATTAGCGACCTTAGAACGCCATCAGGCAGAGCTCACATGTAGCGTTAGGCGGAAACTGACTTTCAAAAGTGATTGTTTTTTAGGTGTGTACTTATAGATTGTGACACGACTGTTACGCTGCTTCAAACCAGAACATTGTATCTCTTCTCGTTCCGAAGTTATTAGCGACCTTAGAACGCCATCAGGCAGAGCTCACATGTAGCGTTAGGCGGAAACTGACTTTCAAAAGTGATTGTTTTTTAGGTGTGTACTTATAGATTGTGACACGACTGTTACGCTGCTTCAAACCAGAACATTGTATCTCTTCTCGTTCCGAAGTTATTAGCGACCTTAGAACGCCATCAGGCAGAGCTCACATGTAGCGTTAGGCGGAAACTGACTTTCAAAAGTGATTGTTTTTTAGGTGTGTACTTATAGATTGTGACACGACTGTTACGCTGCTTCAAACCAGAACATTGTATCTCTTCTCGTTCCGAAGTTATTAGCGACCTTAGAACGCCATCAGGCAGAGCTCACATGTAGCGTTAGGCGGAAACTGACTTTCAAAAGTGATTGTTTTTTAGGTGTGTACTTATAGATTGTGACACGACTGTTACGCTGCTTCAAACCAGAACATTGTATCTCTTCTCGTTCCGAAGTTATTAGCGACCTTAGAACGCCATCAGGGAGAGCTCACATGTAGCGTTAGGCGGAAACTGACTTTCAAAAGTGATTGTTTTTTAGGTGTGTACTTATAGATTGTGACACGACTGTTACGCTGCTTCAAACCAGAACATTGTATCTCTTCTCGTTCCGAAGTTATTAGCGACCTTAGAACGCCATCAGGCAGAGCTCACATGTAGCGTTAGGCGGAAACTGACTTTCAAAAGTGATTGTTTTTTAGGTGTGTACTTATAGATTGTGACACGACTGTTACGCTGCTTCAAACCAGAACATTGTATCTCTTCTCGTTCCGAAGTTATTAGCGACCTTAGAACGCCATCAGGCAGAGCTCACATGTAGCGTTAGGCGGAAACTGACTTTCAAAAGTGATTGTTTTTTAGGTGTGTACTTATAGATTGTGACACGACTGTTACGCTGCTTCAAACCAGAACATTGTATCTCTTCTCGTTCCGAAGTTATTAGCGACCTTAGAACGCCATCAGGCAGAGCTCACATGTAGCGTTAGGCGGAAACTGACTTTCAAAAGTGATTGTTTTTTAGGTGTGTACTTATAGATTGTGACACGACTGTTACGCTGCTTCAAACCAGAACATTGTATCTCTTCTCGTTCCGAAGTTATTAGCGACCTTAGAACGCCATCAGGCAGAGCTCACATGTAGCGTTAGGCGGAAACTGACTTTCAAAAGTGATTGTTTTTTAGGTGTGTACTTATAGATTGTGACACGACTGTTACGCTGCTTCAAACCAGAACATTGTATCTCTTCTCGTTCCGAAGTTATTAGCGACCTTAGAACGCCATCAGGCAGAGCTCACATGTAGCGTTAGGCGGAAACTGACTTTCAAAAGTGATTGTTTTTTAGGTGTGTACTTATAGATTGTGACACGACTGTTACGCTGCTTCAAACCAGAACATTGTATCTCTTCTCGTTCCGAAGTTATTAGCGACCTTAGAACGCCATCAGGCAGAGCTCACATGTAGCGTTAGGCGGAAACTGACTTAAAAGTGATTGTTTTTTAGGTGTGTACTTATAGATTGTGACACGACTGTTACGCTGCTTCAAACCAGAACATTGTATCTCTTCTCGTTCCGAAGTTATTAGCGACCTTAGAACGCCATCAGGCAGAGCTCACATGTAGCGTTAGGCGGAAACTGACTTTCAAAAGTGATTGTTTTTTAGGTGTGTACTTATAGATTGTGACACGACTGTTACGCTGCTTCAAACCAGAACATTGTATCTCTTCTCGTTCCGAAGTTATTAGCGACCTTAGAACGCCATCAGGCAGAGCTCACATGTAGCGTTAGGCGGAAACTGACTTTCAAAAGTGATTGTTTTTTAGGTGTGTACTTATAGATTGTGACACGACTGTTACGCTGCTTCAAACCAGAACATTGTATCTCTTCTCGTTCCGAAGTTATTAGCGACCTTAGAACGCCATCAGACAGAGCTCACATGTAGCGTTAGGCGGAAACTGACTTTCAAAAGTGATGTTTTTTAGGTGTGTACTTATAGATTGTGACACGACTGTTACGCTGCTTCAAACCAGAACATTGTATCTCTTCTCGTTCCGAAGTTATTAGCGACCTTAGAACGCCATCAGACAGAGCTCACATGTAGCGTTAGGCGGAAACTGACTTTCAAAAGTGATTGTTTTTTAGGTGTGTACTTATAGATTGTGACACGACTGTTACGCTGCTTCAAACCAGAACATTGTATCTCTTCTCGTTCCGAAGTTATTAGCGACCTTAGAACGCCATCAGGCAGAGCTCACATGTAGCGTTAGGCGGAAACTGACTTTCAAAAGTGATTGTTTTTTAGGTGTGTACTTATAGATTGTGACACGACTGTTACGCTGCTTCAAACCAGAACATTGTATCTCTTCTCGTTCCGAAGTTATTAGCGACCTTAGAACGCCATCAGACAGAGCTCACATGTAGCGTTAGGCGGAAACTGACTTTCAAAAGTGATTGTTTTTTAGGTGTGTACTTATAGATTGTGAACGACTGTTACGCTGCTTCAAACCAGAACATTGTATCTCTTCTCGTTCCGAAGTTATTAGCGACCTTAGAACGCCATCAGACAGAGCTCACATGTAGCGTTAGGCGGAAACTGACTTTCAAAAGTGATTGTTTTTTAGGTGTGTACTTATAGATTGTGACACGACTGTTACGCTGCTTCAAACCAGAACATTGTATCTCTTCTCGTTCCGAAGTTATTAGCGACCTTAGAACGCCATCAGGCAGAGCTCACATGTAGCGTTAGGCGGAAACTGACTTTCAAAAGTGATTGTTTTTTAGGTGTGTACTTATAGATTGTGACACGACTGTTACGCTGCTTCAAACCAGAACATTGTATCTCTTCTCGTTCCGAAGTTATTAGCGACCTTAGAACGCCATCAGACAGAGCTCACATGTAGCGTTAGGCGGAAACTGACTTTCAAAAGTGATTGTTTTTTAGGTGTGTACTTATAGATTGTGACACGACTGTTACGCTGCTTCAAACCAGAACATTGTATCTCTTCTCGTTCCGAAGTTATTAGCGACCTTAGAACGCCATCAGACAGAGCTCACATGTAGCGTTAGGCGGAAACTGACTTTCAAAAGTGATTGTTTTTTAGGTGTGTACTTATAGATTGTGACACGACTGTTACGCTGCTTCAAACCAGAACATTGTATCTCTTCTCGTTCCGAAGTTATTAGCGACCTTAGAACGCCATCAGGCAGAGCTCACATGTAGCGTTAGGCGGAAACTGACTTTCAAAAGTGATTGCTTTTTAGGTGTTTATTAGCGACCTTAGAACGCCATCAGGCAGAGCTCACATGTAGCGTTAGGCGGAAACTGACTTTCAAAAGTGATTGTTTTTTAGGTGTGTACTTATAGATTGTGACACGACTGTTACGCTGCTTCAAACCAGAACATTGTATCTCTTCTCGTTCCGAAGTTATTAGCGACCTTAGAACGCCATCAGGCAGAGCTCACATGTAGCGTTAGGCGGAAACTGACTTTCAAAAGTGATTGTTTTTTAGGTGTGTACTTATAGATTGTGACACGACTGTTACGCTGCTTCAAACCAGAACATTGTATCTCTTCTCGTTCCGAAGTTATTAGCGACCTTAGAACGCCATCAGGCAGAGCTCAGATGTAGCGTTAGGCGGAAACTGACTTTCAAAGGTGATTGTTTTTTAGGTGTGTACTTATAGATTGTGACACGACTGTTACGCTGCTTCAAACCAGAACATTGTATCTCTTCTCGTTCCGAAGTTATTAGCGACCTTAGAACGCCATCAGGCAGAGCTCACATGTAGCGTTAGGCGGAAACTGACTTTCAAAAGTGATTGTTTTTTAGGTGTGTACTTATAGATTGTGACACGACTGTTACGCTGCTTCAAACCAGAACATTGTATCTCTTCCGTTCCGAAGTTATTAGCGACCTTAGAACGCCATCAGGCAGAGCTTCACATGTAGCGTTAGGCGGAAACTCACTTTCTCGTAGCGTTAGGCGGAAACTGACTTTCAAAAGTGATTGTTTTTTAGGTGTGTACTTATAGATTGTGACACGACTGTTACGCTGCTTCAAACCAGAACATTGTATCTCTTCTCGTTCCGAAGTTATTAGCGACCTTAGAACGCCATCAGGCAGAGCTCAGATGTAGCGTTAGGCGGAAACTGACTTTCAAAAGTGATTGTTTTTTAGGTGTGTTCTTATAGATTGTGACACGACTGTTACGCTGCTTCAAACCAGAACATTGTATCTCTTCTCGTTCCGAAGTTATTAGCGACCTTAGAACGCCACAAAGTAATGTTTAGGGTGTTTTTAAAAGTGATTTTTTAGGTTTTACAAATTGTACCCTGTTCGGTTAAACCAAAACTTGACCCTCGCCAAAGTTATTAGCGTTAGCGAACGATCAAGTAGGTTTGATTTTAAAAAGTGAGTTTTTTAGGTGTTCAAGATTGTACCCTGTTCGGTTAAACCAAACAATCCCCGCCGAAG